>SNVD02000026.1:0-130366 GCA_013180625.2 Boswellia sacra | reverse complement strand
TTGGCAGAAAAAGCACAAAATTGGGACACTGCTGGCACCTATGAGGTACCAAGCAATACCCCAACCTCGACGTCAAATAGAGGTATTTACAACTTTAGGGAAGACCATGATCTTCAAGCCAAATATGCATCCCTAGCTAGAAAAGTCGAGGCTTTAGAGATGAAAAAAAGTGGTCAATTGAAATCTATTCAAGAAAATGTCTGTAACATCTGTGATGACAATGACCATTCTACTGATAATTGCCCAACTTTGCCTGCCTTTAGGGAATGTCTCCATGAAGAAGCCAATGCCTTGAACACTTTCAAAAGGCCAAATCACAATCCATATTCACAAACCTACAATCCTGGTTGGAGAAATCATCCAAATTTTAGCTGGAAAAATGATAATCATGCACAATCCTCACAAGTCCCTTTTCAAACACGACAAAATTTTCAAAATTCTCATGATCATGCATATGCTCCTCCTCCTATGAATAACTTGGAAGAAACATTGCATTCATTCATTACAAAGCAAGAGACTTTCAATAGTCAAACTACTCAAACATTAGCAAATTTGTCAGAAACTCTTGCAAAATTTGCATCGACATTTAGCATCCAAGAGAAGGGAAAATTTCCTTCTCAAACATTGCAAAACCCCAAAGATCAATCTAACTCAAATGCAGGAAGTTCAAGTAACCATTACTTTGACCAAGCCAAGTCAGTCATGACCCTTCGCAATGGTAAGATTGTTGGAAAACACATTCCTGACCCTTGTGAGAAAGAAGAAGAATCGATCTCTAAAGGGCAGGAAGAGGCTGCTAAACCAACACCTAGCGAAGAGGAAACCATATTCTCATCTGTGCCTCCATTTCCTCAAGCATTAGCCACACAAAAGAAGCAAACTCACAGTTCTGAAATCTTTGAAATTTTCAAACAGGTAAAGGTCAACATTCCCTTGCTTGATGTGATCAAACAGGTACCTTCTTATGCAAAAATTTTGAAGGACTTGTGCACTGTAAAAAGAAAACTAAATGTGAAAAAGAAGGCCTTTCTAGCCGAGCAAGTAAGTGCTATTCTTCAAAATAATAATACAGTGAAATATAAGGATCCAGGTTGTCCTACAATTTCATGTGTTATTGGAGAGCATAAAATTGAACAAGCTTTACTTGATCTTGGTGCTAGTGTGAATTTGCTTCCATATTCAGTTTTTCAGAAACTCAATCTAGGTGAGTTAAAACCGACTTCTGTGACTCTTTTGCTTGTTGATAGATCAATTAAAATACCAAGAGGAGTAGTAGAAGATGTGTTAGTTCAAGTCGATAAATTCATTTACCCAGTGGATTTTATTGTCTTGGACACACAACCAATGGAAGTATGTAATTCAATTCCTGTCATTTTAGGGCGTCCATTTCTAGCTACCTCTAATGCTTTGATTAATTGCAGGAATGGAGTCATGAAGCTATCTTTTGGGAACATGACATTGGAACTAAATGTTTTTAATATGTGCAAACAACCACATGAAGAAGAAGATGAAATTGAGGAGGCTAATATGATCGAATCTATTGTGGAAGATCACATCCAAAAAGGGAGTTCTTCTGACCCTTTGGAAACTTGTTTAGTAAATTCGTTAGAATCAAGTATGGAACTAGAACATGATCTTTCTAATATGTGTTCCTTACT
Organism: Boswellia sacra; assembly: GCA_013180625.2. Taxonomy (NCBI): domain Eukaryota; kingdom Viridiplantae; phylum Streptophyta; class Magnoliopsida; order Sapindales; family Burseraceae; genus Boswellia; species Boswellia sacra. Next base: position 128,708 of record SNVD02000026.1, on the reverse strand, counting down.
GGATTGTGCACAGGTATTGGAAAAAGGCTCAAAATCAAGAATTGAAGAATTGGGGCAAATGAATGAAAGCAAGGAAGATGAAGCTCCCAAGCTAGAATTGAAGCCCTTACCTGAAGGACTGAAATATGCATATCTTGGGGAGAATCAGACATATCCGGTGGTAATTTCTTCATCCCTCACATGCGAGCAACCACGTAAGTTGATAGAAGTGCTTAAAAGGCATAAAAATGCAATTGGGTGGACTTTAAAAGATATAAAAGGCATTAACCTTTAATTTGCACACATAGAATACATTTAGAGGAAAATGCCAAAACATCTCAACAACCTCAAAGGAGATTAAATCCACACATGAAAGAGGTCATTAGGGCTGAAGTTCTCAAACTACTTGATGTGGGAATTATCTATCCTATTTCTGATAGTAAGTGGGTAAGCCCTACACAAGTAGTACCTAAAAAATCTGGCATTACAGTTGTTAAAAATGAAAAGGGGAAATTATTGCCAACTCGTGTCTCGTCTAGTTGGAGGATGTGCATTGATTATAGAAAATTAAATGCTGTCACTAGAAAAGACCATTTTCCCTTACCCTTTCTTGACCAAATTCTTGAAAGAGTAGCAGGAAACCCTTACTACTGCTTTCTTGATGGATACTCAGGCTACTATCAAATCCCCATTGCACTTGAAGACCAAGAAAAGACAACATTCACGTGCCCCTTTGGCACTTTTGCATTTAGGAGAATGCCTTTTGGACTTTGTAATGCCCCAGCCACTTTTCAAAGATGCATGTTAAGAATTTTCAGTGACATGGTTGAGCATTATTTAGAAGTTTTCATGGATAATTTAACTGTCTTTGGAAACTCTTTTGATAATTGTCTTGAAAATTTAGAAAAAGTCCTAAAAAGGTGTGTAGAAAAATGTCTTATTTTGAATTGAGAAAAATGTCATTATATGATCAATTCGGGAATTGTCTTAGATCATGTAGTGTCTTCTAAGGGAATTGAAGTGGACAAAGCAAAAGTGGAATTAATTTCCCATTTACCTCCACCAAAAATAGTTAAAGAGGTCCGTTCATTCTTAAGGCATGCTGGATTTTATAGGAGGTTCATAAAAAATTTCAGTGCTATATCTAAACCTCTTTGTAACCTCTTAATAAAAGATACTTCCTTTGAATGGACTCAAGAATGTCAAAATGCCTTTGATACACTAATTGGACTTTTAACAACTGCTCCAATTATGCAATCTCCTGATTGGTCCTTGCCTTTGAATTGATGTGAGATGATGCAAGTGACTATGCCGTTGGTGCTGTCTTTAGAAAAGAAAAGAAGGTAAGCCTTATTAATATACTATGCACGTAGGACTTTAAATGATGCGCAAATGAATTACACAACAACTGAAAAAGAACTACTTGCAGTAGTATTTGCCTTGGACAAATTTCGTTCTTATTTAATTAGTTCTCCCACAATTGTTTACACTGACCATGCAGCTGTGAGATATTTAATGTCTAAACAGGATGCAAAACCTAGATTGATACGGTGGATCTTATTGCTCCAAGATTCAACATCACAATAAAGGATAAGAAAGGAGCCGAAAATGTCGTTGCTGATCATCTTTCAAGACTAACGATAGAGACATTAATTGAAACTTCACCTATCAATGATTCTTTTCCTAATGAGTTTTTATTTTCCGTTGCTACTATACCTTGGTTTGCTAACATTGTAAATTTTCTTGCAACAGGAAAAATGCACCTCATTGGAATGCTCAAGACAAAAAGAAATTTTTAACCGAGGTGAAAAATTTTTATTGGGATGACCCATATCTGTTCAAATATTGTCAGACCAAATAATGAGAAGATGAATACCCGACAATGAGGTAAGTTAGGTCATACCTTTGTCAATTCTGAAACAGCATGTGGAGGACATTTTTCATCTAGAAAAACAGCTGCTAAAATCTTGCAATGTGGATTTTATTGGCCACCTTATTTAAAGATGCACATGCATTTTGCAAAACATGTGAAAATTGTCAAAAATTGGGATCCATTTCAAAAAGAAACATGATGCCTTTAAATCCCATTCTTGTTGGTGAAATCTTTGACTGTTGGGATATTGATTTTATGGGACCCTTTCACCGTCATTTGGTTTTGTGTACATCCTTGTTGCAGTAGACTATGTTTCAATGGGTCGAGGCAATTCCATGTCGAAACCAAGATCAACAAAACAGGTTGTCAAATTCTTGAAGGAGAATATCTTGAGTAGATTTGGAATTCCTCGAGCCATTATTAGTGATGGGGGTACACATTTTTGTAACCAACCATTTGAAACTTTAATGAAGAAATATGGAATAACCCATAAAATTTCTACACCTTATCACCCACAAACAAGTGGACAAGTTGTGGTGATTTGATTTTGGTTTGAATTGTGTTTTTGTTTGTTGTGAATTTTTGTTGTGTTGTTTGATTTTTGATTTTTTTGTGCTTGGTTTGTGATGTGGTTGATTTGTTTTTTTTGGATTTGATTGTGTGTTTTGTTTGGTGTGGTGTTTGCTTGGTTTGTTGTTGAATTTTTTGTGTTTTGTTGTTGTGATTGTTTGTGATTGATTAGCTAATAGGGAGATAAAACAGATCTTAGAAAAAACGGTTAACCCAAATCGTAAAGATTGGTCTTTAAGACTTAATGATGCACTCTGGCTTACCGAACTGCTTTCAAAACATCATTGGGAATGTCTCCTTATAGATTAGTTTATGGAAAACCTTGTCACTTGCCAGTGGAAATTGAACATAAAGCTTATTGGGCCATTAAAACATTTAACACAAACTTGAATGATGCTGCAAGTTACGAAAACTCCAACTGAGTGAACTTGAAGAAATCAGGAATGAGGCTTATGAAAATTCTAAAATCTACAAAGAAAAATTGAAGGTTTTTCATGACAAATTTATTGTTAGAAAATCTTTTGAACCTTCACAAAAAGTTCTTTTGTATGATTCAAGGTTGCATTTATTTCCTGGTAAACTTCGGTCACGTTGGACTGGGCCTTTCATTGTTAAAAATGTTTTCCCTCATGGAGCAGTAGAAATTGAGAACCCAAAGAATGGTCATGTGTTTAAAGTTAATGGACAACGGTTAAAACCATTCTTTGAAAATTTTAACCAAAATGAAGAGTCCATTGCTTTAGTCGATCCTTTTTAAGGATTGATTTTTCCCGGTCAAGTGGCGGATACGGTACTCCGTGACTATTAAAGTCGGTTTTTCAGTTCCCTAAAAACTGTTGCTCACCTTGCATCCATTTTCTTTTCTTCTCTCTCATTTTCTTCACATGGATACCATTCTCTCAAAATTGCACAAACATTTTTCCTCTCTTCCTCAAAATGATTTGCTTAAAATTTATAAAGCTCGTGCAGAAAGACTAAGGTTGTTGATGCTAAGGGTATTCCTGCTGATTTAAGATGGTTAATTGAAGCCAAGGTTCGATTCTCTTATGAGTTTTCAGATAATCTTGTTTCCCATATGCCAGGTTTGGGAAAAAGCTCTTATGCCAAAAAGCGAAGAGCGAAAAGGTTACAAGTTTGTCCCAGATGTGCAAGATGGACTTGTAACCAGCGTTGCCGCTCCTTGGGATAATTGTCTAACAATCGAGAGGATAAACTACAGTTCATCAAGAATGGACTGAGTAAGGAGTCTTTGGATGATATCCGAACGACTCTTGAGACGCATTCTTGTGGACTTGTGCAGCGTGTAATTTTTTATTTGTGGACACAATTCCGAGATGAGCAGGAACGCTATAGTCTTGGGAATCTGACTCAAAACGACCCTGTTTGCCAGTTTATAAGAAAACTGGAAGGGAAGCATATCCCCAACTCATAGAAGGTGTTTAAGCCGTTTCTGGACGTAAAACCAGAGGAAGATGTGAGCCACAGTCAAAACTACCTGTACATATGCATGCGTGCCATCATTTGAATTTTAAACCTCATTGCTAGTCATTTTTGAATTTGTATCTTTTGTTTGAACTTATGGTGTCTTATTTCATCATCTTTTGACCTTTTTTTGCATATTGGTCAACTTTTTCAACAAACCGTGAATCTACTAGATAGATATTATCATTAACATACCTTTTTGCACTCCATAAATACCCCCACAGTCGTGTTCTCTTCTTCACACATAGTTAGAGAGTTACATAGACATGGAGGGAACTTCAAAACGTCGAATCCAAAGGATATGTGTATTCTGTGGATCTCGACCAGGTAAAAAAGTGAAGAGTTCGTAGAAGTCGCGAAATTATCTTGGTAGGCTACGGCTGAAAGAAGATTCATATGGTTTATGGGGGAGGCAGCCTCGGGTTAATCGGTTGTGTGTCAACAACTGTATTTTTAGGAGGCAGTAAAGTTTTAGGTGTTATTCTTAGAGCTTTGGCTGTAGAAAGCATCATTGAAAAAACAGTTAGGTAGGAGTTACAGTTCTCCTCTATGCATGAACGCATGACATATATGTTTATCAATTCAGATGCCTTTATTGCTTTACCAGGTGGCTTTGGTACTTTCAAAGGAATTTTTCAAATTGCCTCTTAGGCTCAACGAATCTTCCATCAAAAACCCATAGTTGTGAATGTTAAAAATTTCTTTGATTGTTTTGATAAGTTTTGTTGATGCAGCTGTGGAACAGAATTTTATCCCTCATTGGGCGAGAAAGATCCTTGTTTCTGCCACTTCTGCTGGTGAGTTACTTGACAAATTACAAGAAGTTGAGTATGAACCTGACCCAGCTATTACTCAAATTAATTGGGCAGGAGGGCAAAACAAAAAGTGCAAATTGGATTTGAATCTCCGTTTGTAATTTTTTCTTCTTGTCCTTTATTTTATTTTAATTTTAGCATGTTATTTTATGAGTCTTTCAGGTCATCTCTCTTGAATAACAGAAGCTTCAGGTAATGTCTCCTATACTTTATCTCTCTACATTTAAACATTGAGGACAATGTTTCATTTGGTTGGGGGGGAAGGATAGTAGACATAAGTGTGTCTTGAAATTTTATTTTTTCTTGAAAAAAAAAAAAAGAAGAAGAAAGCGAGTTAGTAATTAGATTCAGAGTGCGGTGTAAGGAGTTCAAATCCTCTTGAGACGCATTCTGGGTCAGGAATGGCAGAGTAGGGAGGACCAGTTTGAACTCTTGAAACCTATTCTAACCAATTTTTCATTTTATTTTGATTTTGTGAACTCATTTTAGCTAACTTGATATTATTTAGTCTTGATTTTTGAATTTTATAACAAGGAAGTCTTATTCATTTCACTTTGAATTATTCAAATCTATGAACTCTCGCAACTTTATCATTTAATAAATTGTGTCCTTATGTACTCATTAAACAAGTATTCATGAACCTTTCTTCACACACACACATACCTTGATGCATGATTGTGGGTGGCAAAATGAAATGTTGTAATATTGAGTTCTTTTGTTTTGTTTAGGATAACAACACAAAGGAAGGGGAAAGTTAAAAAAAAAAGAAAAAGAAAAAAAAAGTGTAAAAAAAAAGTGAAAAAAAAAGAAGAGAGCAATTGTGGATAAGTTTAGTCTCGTAGCCTCCTTAATTTGAGCAATTAAGCCCGAGGGGTGCCTCAACACCTAATGCCCTAAGACCAACTGGTTTGGGAGCTATTGGCCCAAAGCTCGCTACATGGATTAAGGAGAAAGCTTAATGGGATCGAACATTGCACCATCCACAAGTTCCAAGTAAAAATAAAGCATCCGCAACCCGAGTCGTTAAGCTCGTAGGGGTGTCTTAACACCTAGTGCCCTAAGGCCAACTGGTCTGGGAGTCATTAGCCTAAGACTCGCTACATGGGTTAAAGATGCATTCTTTATAAAAAAATAAAAAAAAAAAAGAAGAGAAAAAAGAGAAAAGAAAAAGAAAAAAAAATACATAAATAATGATGCCCCTACCTAAGGTTGTTAGCCTTAACAAATATTAGAACTGATATGGCTTCTTTCTAATAAGCCCCATAGTCATGTGTCAACTGAGCACAAAAGAAAGTTTGTGGATATCTTGACTGAAGGGTACATAAGTCATTTAAAAAAAAAAATCAAAAAATCAGTTGAGAGTTTGTTTATTTGGATGAAATCAAGGAGAGTGCAATAATGACCACCTTGGATGTAAAATTCTATAAACACTTCTAAATAATAACGCTTTAATTGCTAGGGACTAGCAATAAGCTGGTTGGGGGGTGTGATGAACACTTAAATATGTATGCTTAATAAGAGCTTAATTCATCATATTGCATTAATAGTGTCATTAAATTCCTCAACTTAAGCATATTTGTAGCATTTGCATCTTTGGAATTAATTTCTCTTAATTTTGGTTTTATTGTAGGTTCGGTAAAATTGGCATAACTTTCTATTTATAGATCAGAATGGTGCAAATATTAATGTTTTGGAAATCTGATTCAATTGACTACAAGATTGCATTTCACAAGCATCATCAAATTCGGGCTCTTAGTGGACCAAAATTAGGCTTGAAGTGAACCCATCTACAGTCTCGGCCCAGTCTGACCAGGCCTCAATATTTGTACCGTATCTCTCAAAATACGTATCCCAATTGTGCAAATCAATATGTTCTAGAAAGCTGAGAGAAATATCTACAACTTTCATGAAGACATGTGATTAAAATTCACAACATTTCGATGTCAAAATTGATGGTCAAAGTCTGTGCCTAATGATCCCAATTGTCAAAGATATTTACAACTAATATTTGACAATTATGCCCTTGTAATTTGACAAGTTTGCCCCTGGATGTATCTACAAGTAGAGGTGTCTTGTGACCTATTAGGGCATCTTGGCCTTGGCTGGAAAATTTTGGCTTTGGCTAGGATCTTGTATTGTGTTTTGTGTGTTTATGTTGTTAATGAATTTTCTTTTTCTTGCATTTTATTTTCTTTCTATTATAATGTTATTCTAATTTCTCTTTTGCTAAGGTGAAAGGGTGAAACCCTTGATATGAGAATAAGGATTCTTTAACCCTTAATATGTGCTTAATAATCTTAATCTTATAATGTTTATTCAATATGATTTATATTTAATTTCTTAATCAATTTTGACACCACTCGTAAAGTGGAGGTCTTGATCCATTGTCGACAATCTTGGCACATCAAATGCTTGGATCCTTTCTAGATGATGTATGGTTCTTCCTTACCGACACGAATCTAGTTAGGAACCTTGATTTGTTGTAGACATATGGTGATTGGCACATTGGATGCTTGAACCCATGTACAAGAAGTGGTATAAATATTGGTAACGAAACAAATATAATTCATATAACTAAAATGGGTTAATTATCCTTATTTGAAATATCAAGGGCGGATCCCCTAACCTTAGCCTTCAGTGTTATTGTGTTAATTCCTCTTGTATTTTAATTATTCTATTGTTTATGAACTTTTTATTTATTTACTATGGTAGGTTCTACCACCTTATGAAATTGTTCTTTAATTTACTATGGTTGGTTATACCACCTATTTCTATGGATGGTTTTACCTCCTCTTGCTTTTCATTTTATATTTGAATGGTCGGTAATACCGCCCACCTTCTTACATATTTATTGATATTACCTTGTCATTTCTTTGAATTATTCATATCATATTTACTTATCTTATAATTTGTAACGCTAAAATTCCCTTCCTCGTGGATCGACCCCGGTCTTACCGGGTTTTATTACTTTGACACTCCTATACTTGGGAGACAATCCTTTTTCGGATGTGTCAGCCAGCCGACGGTTGGTAGGGCAAAAAGCCCTCTAATTCATTCTTTTGGCCACTTTTCAGCTTCCGAGACGCGTTTCGATGAGCACTTTTAAGCACGTGACTTCCAAATTTTGTAATTTTATTTAGGATTGAATAAATGATGATGTAGAAACAAATTTGGATGTAAATTTATCAAAATACGCACAGTTTAAGAACCAATGTACGGAGCTAAAAATAGAAAATTTTCACTAATTCTCTGAAACTTGTTCACATAACTGATTGCCTTGCTTATAAATCATAAAAAATTGGAACATATAAGTTCATACGTGGAAGCAAAATGAACAAAGGAAAGAAATCAACATGAAGGAAACTGATGGTGACAGTCCTCACCCATCACCATCATTGCTATTATCAACAGAAAAGGCAGCAACCCAAGCCTGAAGGTGCTCCAAACGAACATTCTCTTGGCGAACCGTCTAGTCCAAGCAAGAAGCATATAGTTAAAAAAGATTAATAGACACCATGCATACATGAAACATCAAACATTTTCTTGTAGGAAGCACAATCAAGAATGACATGCAGTCCAAAAGTGGTGAGTTTTGTAGAATCATAATGCAGTATGGAATATTGGAGGTAACCATAAAGAAAATAGGCTCAACACCGAGAGGAATAGAAGTAACACGATGTGCAATTCAGTCTCAAGGAGACCTAATCAAAGTAGCACGATATGCAAGCAGTCTGGATTAGACAGTCCAACCTCAACGAGACACAGTGGAAGTAGCATGATATGCAAGTTACTTGGATCAAGCAGCTCTGTCCAAATAAGACCTAATGATCGCTTGAAGTGGCAAGATATGCTAAACACCTAGATAAAACTTTTAAGTAGTACAACATGCCAGAAGTAAGACAATGTTATAGACAAGGATCACCATAAAAATAATGAATGCTACAATTAAAGACAATCGAAGAGGACCACATTTGAGGGGAAAGATTTGAAACAGTCAACCACGCAAGAAGCGCAAGTACAGTATAGAAGAGACTCAGTTCACAACATTTGCAAATCACCTAGAACAAGTCCAATGCTCTCAAAGGAGCTCACATGGTCTAGATGGGACACTATAGTTTGTGAGAAGTATATATCACGTTAAAGGAGACATCCACCTTGAAGAAAGAATCTCCCTTGGAGAAAGATGTCTCCCTTGAAGAAGGCATCTACCTTAGAGAAGAAATCTCCCTTGAAGAAGGCAACTACCATAACGAAGGTATCTCCCTTGACAAAGGAAGTTCCCCATGAAGAAAGAATTCAAAGTCTATCCTAAATAAGGGATTTTGAAGAAGGAATTTGATGTTCAACTTTAAGGAGGAAGTCTACCTTGAAGATGAAAAGTCATCTTGAAGAAAGGATCGAAAAAAAGAAGAAGATTCATAGTTAGATATTTGGAAGCGTAAGAGGCCAAATGAAAAGGGAAAAGAAAAGAAGGAAAAGAAAAAAAGAGAAAAGAAGAGGAAGAAAAAAGAGAGAGAAAGAAAAGAGAAGAAAATTCTATATTGACCTTAAGGCATCGAAATAATTTTTGAAACATAATGGTGACAGGCACCTGGCCATGTCAATAGTTTAGTAACTCACAAAGAAATACTAATAACATCAATTGATGAAATCTTCAACCAGTTCACATGAAAGAATTCCTCCAGGACTAGAAAGCAGATTGTTGAAGAACATGTTACTTGTGGTAAAACTTGACTTAATTTTCAAATTATCAAGAAATCTTTGACATTTTGCAGGAACTTGCAAGAAGAATGAAGAGATCCCTAAAGAGTCAAAGAATCGACAACATGATGAGAATTACCCATTGAAGCGCATGATGAATACAAAAATTTGAAGAGATCATTAACAAAATGAATGAAGAGTTTCCCTTAGTGGAGAAGAAGAAATCAAGAAAAGAAGAATACTCAGAAGAGGGGCATGAAACCCAATGAATGCAGTGTCTAAAGAGGTCAAAGAAAGAATGAAGAATATTGAGCCGAACGCACAAAGAATGAGAAGGTCTTTAGACCCCAAAGTAGTGCATGATAGATATTTTTTTAGTGGGCATGCATTAGAAGGAAACTCAAAGAAGTATATGCACTTAAGAGTGTTTTAAGCCCATAGAATAGGCATAACCCCTAAGAAGAGGTCCACTGCTAAGAATTGGGTGCACTTAATAGTATTGTAAACTCTTAGAATAGGCACAAGCCCTAAGAAAAGGCGTACTAAAGAGTGTTGAAAACCCTAAGAAGTAGGTGTCCTTAAGAGTGTTTGAAGCCCTTAGAATAGGTGCCCTGAAGAGTGTTAACAAACCTTAAGAGTAGGTGCATTGAAGAGTGTTAGAAGCCCTAAGAAGTAGGTGCACTGAAGAGTGTTAGAAACCTTAAGAAGTAGGTACACTGAACAGTGTTAGAAACCCTAAAAGGTAGGTACATTAGGGAGTGTTTTATCACAGCATCATCAGGATGTTTTCTAGCCCTTGAATGGGCACATCAGCCCTTAAATAGGCATATCTCATTTACAGGAACAAAAGAGAAAAGAAGATGGTGAGAAGTCTGACAGAATGTAGATGAAGGCAAAGATGCCATGATGAGAGGAGGAAAGATGAAGTAAGAGTACTTTGTCGATTTTTATGTCTCACAAACTTCTCCAAAGTAGGGGGCAAATTGTAGGCATTAGATTTGTAAGGCTCGATGATAAAATGAAGAAGAACTTTGAGCAACAAAAAAGATTGAAATGCCCTTGGAAGCCAAAGGGAGAAAGGTCAAAAGAACCTAACCAAAGGTCCCAAAAATTGATGTATGACTTCAAAAATCATATAAATCAATCTAGGAGGAATTTATTGATTATTCATATACCATTTCAAAGCTAGACGTGTCTAGTTTTTATAGAAATTTATAGATCATAAATCGGAGTTGAACTTGAAATGTTATACATGATCGAACAGACAAAGGTCATAATAGACTACACTGAAAAGTTGCAAAATAGGAAGGTCCTGTGGACAACAAACGGCCGACTGTTGTCCTATTAAAAATGGAAAATTTCTTAAGAAAGCATCCTTTTTTGTTTCTCTTCTTCCTTTTTCAATCTCAACTCTCTTATATATAAACAAACCTCCTCTTTTCTATCAAGATCCTCTATTCTCCCTCTTGAAGACACACTTGAGAATTCAAGAAGTCTTTCTTAGTTTAAAGTTTTCGGGCATTTTATATTGCTCTAAACCTGAAAAGGGTACATTATGAGAGCAGTTCTCTCTTCTCCCTCCTATTTTCTTATTTATTTTTCTTGCTTTAGAATAAGGATGTTTAGGTTTATCTATGCTTAGAATAAGCTATTTAGTTTTATTTTAATGCTTAGAAGCATGTTTAGGGTTTTTATGAATTGTTTAACCCTTTGTTTGTCTTGCGAGGTGGAAATACATATCGAGTTAAGTTCGCTTGCCTTTCCTTATTAGAATCATGATTAAGAATTTATTTTCTTTGTGAATGCTTAGAATCATGTTTAAGAGCTCATGATTAGAATCATGTTAGGAAAACTTACAATTGCTTTGAAAGTATGATAGGAAATAGCATAGAATAGGTACGAATTACCACACTTACCCTTGAATGCTCGAATCCGATTAGAATACCATGTTTGATATTTTTTGATATTGATTGATGGAATTAGCCCAGAGTATGCCATGATAACCATGCTAGGCTATAATTGCCGTGTTATAATTAAATCAATTGAATTATGCTGGAATAGTAAAAGGCTAGAATGCCATGACAGAATTATCAAATATAGGTCGAAGTGCCAAGATTCTAGATTATGGCTAATTGATCAATTTATTATGAATGCATAAATATGCCATGCGTATACGATGATTAGAATGATGCCATGAAGTGATGGTGGACTCATAATGATAGCGAGGGACCATTGCTTATAGTGATAATTGAATTCATGAATGTGTATGTAGAGGCCTGATAGACATTTAAAGACTCACATATGGTGGTGAGAAATTCATTATCTGTCGAGTCTCGACTTGAATGTTTATATATATTGAATTTATAATGCAATAAATGCTATGAATGGAATGAATGTGATATTTTAAAGAGTTTAGAAGTAGAATTACTTTATTTGTTTATTAAAGAACAATTGGTGTAATCCTCTTCCCATTCCTTCATGTTTGAAGAAAATGTAACTCTATTCTCCTCCTTCTTTCTTTGCATGAATATATAATTATATGTGTTGAAAAACACCTTACAGATCTTAAAGAGATAAAATGAACAATGTGTGCATAAAACGAACAACCTTAAGTGGATTGTATAACAACATGAGCTATTTTTATTTGGTATACCCTAATTAAGGCCATATTTTGATGCGAGGCGAAAGGGTCAGGCCTAACTTCCCAAACCCATCTCTAAAGGGATAAGTGTAGTTTAGGTCTTGAAGCGAGGGATTAAATCGCCCCCATTCATTCTTAATTGAATAACTGGGTGGTGACTCCATTTCTCCGGACGTGCCCATGTCTCGTTTGTGTTGTCTTAAGTCTCAAAAGAGGCTTTGACATAGTGTCCTAGTTACAAATGCTCTGGCAGGATGAAAGCCTCGTTTACACCCTCATTCATTCCCAATTGAAAAATTGGGTGGAGGCTCCATTTCTCTAAATGTGCCTATGGCTTGTTTGTATTCCCTTAAGTCTCGAAATAGGCTTTGACACAGTGTCATGATCACAAATGCTTTGGCAGGATAAAAGCCCTATTCACACCCTCTAAGGACTAAGAGGTTACATCCAGAACTCTTAAAATTGTAGAATGACATCAACACTCCCATAGAGTTGCAAAGCTACACCAATCCCCCCAAAGAATGAAAATTATGGCAAGAATCCCCAGTGAAGGAAAAAAGAAGCATGTTAAGGTGAAAGGAACAATAGTTACCCTATAAGAAATAAGGGCAAATATCATCAAGCTAGTAGGTCTAGCATGAAGCTTGTTAAGGTGAATGCAATCGCCTAACAAAGAAAGTTTAGTCATTTGGGGAGACCTTTGTCAAAGATCTTTGCAAGGTTGAAAGCCGAAGGGATCTTGTAGCCATGGCCACTGAGAGAGCTACCAAATCCATTGCCAAGGAATTGAAGGCATCAGGAGAAGTGTGAATTTCACCTAGTGACTCGTCATAAGACCGACAATGGCACTCGTCTCCGCCATGAGATTCAAGACTTGATAGACAAGGGCCAGATTCTCAATGCAGAGCTAGAAGAGCCTAACATAAGAAGTAATCCACTACCCAACTACAATCGGGTACCTCTACCAACGACCAACATAATTAGGTTGGCCTTGACTGAGGAAGAAGTGATGAACTCTTTTGAAGAAAATGGAGGATCAAGTAGGGTTGAGAGAGCTAAAAGAAGGGAAAAGTCCAAACTTGAGCAACAAGAGGGATCCACTAGAAAGGTAACCATGGAGACGAAGATCAGGGGAGAGAACCTTCCAGAACTGCCAATCGATCTGTTTGTTGACCTTGCTGCCTTTATTAAAGAGGGGATCAAGGATGTTGTGAACTAGCTTTCATCCTGCCAGAGTGCTTACAACCATGACATTGTGTCAAAGACTTTTTCGAGACTTAAGGAAACACAAATGAGCCATGGACACCTCTGGAGAGTAGAGTCGCCACCCAATTATTCAATTGGGAATGAATGTGGACAATCTGATCCCTCGCTTCGAGACCTAAATTACCCTCATCCCTTTAGATATGGGTTCGGGAAGTTAGGTATAAGTCTTTTGACCAGCCTGGATATAACTCCGGCCCTCACTTGGGAAATACCAAGTAAAAATACCTCGTGTTGTTACTTAGTTAGCTTAGGTTGTTCATTTTATGTACACATTTCCATTTTTATTTTCATTAGTCATGTGGGGTGATTATTCAATCCAATAGCAATTATAAACACCCATAGAAAGAGGGAGAAGAATATATTACATTTTCATCATACATGGAGGAAAGGGAGAGGATTATAACAATTGTTATTCAACAATAAAAATATTCCACACATTCATAGACATTCGAAACTCAATAGATGATCAATTTCTCATCACCATATGTGAGTCTATTCAATGTCTATTAAGCTTCTTACATGTCCATTCAAACATAGTTTACTAAGGCATTCATTCTTAGTGATGGTCCCTTACCACTAATGTGAGTCCAGCATCACTTCATCGCATCACATAATTACGCTTCTTAATATACAAACATTCATGCATTCATAAATCATACAAAGCCATAGTCTAATATCATGGCATTGTAGCCTAGATTTGATAACTTCTATCATGGCATTCTACCTAGTGCTATTCTAGCATAATTCATATTAATTCATAATTTCATGGCATTTCTAGCCTAAACATGACATTTCTAGCCTAATTGAAGTAATCAACATTGATCATAACATTCAAGGGCAAAATGGTAATTTCGACCTATTCTATGTTATTTCCTAGCTTTTATCAAACCAAATAAATTATCGTAGCATGATTTTAATCATGTGCTCCTAAGCATAATTCTAAGCATGTGCTCCTAGACATGTTTCTAAGCAATCAAAAAGAAATTAAACTCCTAAGCATTATTCCAATAAAGGAGAGATAGCAGACTTATCTTGACGCGCTTACCCGTCTCGTAAAATAAATAAGGGTTAGGCAATTCATAAAACCTTAAACATACTTGCACACATAAAATCAAACCCTAAACATGCTTATTCTAAGGAAGGAAAAATAAAAGAAAAGATAGAAGGGAGAAGAGAAAACTGCTCTCAAGGTGTACCCTTTCTAGGTTTAGAGCAATATAAATCGCTTAAAAAATATTAGATTATAAACGACTCCTTGGAATTCTCACAAGTGTGTCTTAGAGGGAGAGAGCGAGAGAGGATATATGGATGCCCTGGGAAATATGGCAAACGTAGGATAAAAAACCAACGTAGAATCCAGATGAACAATGCCTATGAACAATACCCAGATGAACTGTCAGTCGACGGTTGAATAGTGCTGCCCAGCTGTTTGCTAGCGGCCTTTCGTATTTTATAATTTTGCAATGTAGTCCCATCTGGCCCTTATCTATTCAATTGCTCATAACTTTTTGAGTTCAACCCTGATTTATGATCCGTAAATTTTTATGAAAACTAGACATTCGTAGCTTAACAACAGTATATGACTTACAATCAAATTCATCTTGGATTATTTTTTGAGTTTTTTAAGTCATATGTCAATTTTTGAGACCTTTCACCAACTCTGTCTCACTTTTCCTTTCTTGGCCCCCAAAGGCGTTTTCATCATTTTCTTTGCTCAACATTCATCTTCATTCCTTCATCGAACCTCAAAAATTTAGTGTCTATAGGTTACCTCCTACTTTGGAGAGGTTTGTGAGACACAAAAGTAGACAAAGTACTCTTGCTTCGTCTTTCTTTCTTTCCTATCGACATCTTCGTCTTCATTCTTATTCTATCGGACTTCCCCATCATCTCTCTCTCTCTTCCTCTGTTCCCATGAAAAGGCGCATCCATTTGAGTGCTAATGTGTCAATCTAAGGGAGGATGTGCCCGTTCAAGGGCTAATGTGCCCATCTAAGGGCGGATGTGCCTGTTCGAGGGCTAATATGCCCAATCATGGGCTAGTGCACCCATCTAAGAGCTAGAAAGCATCCTTACGATGCTACAATAAAACAGTCTTCAGCGCACCTACTTTCTATGATTTCTAACATTGTTCATTGCACCTACTTCCTAGTGTTTCTAATGCTCTTGAGTGCACTTATTTCCTAGGGTTTTCAATTTTCTTCACTGCATCTCTTCTTAGGGCTTGTGCTTATTCTAAGGGCTTAAAACACTCTTAAGTGCACATACATCCTAGGGTTTTATTCCTTTTTGTTTCTTTCTCTCTCTCTTTTCCTTTTTTCTTCTTTTCTATCTCTTCTTCTCTTTTTCTTCTCGTCCCTTCTTTCTCTTTCTTCTTCTCACTCTTCTCTTTTTCTCTTTTCGTCTTTTCTTTCTCTTTCCTTTTCTCTCTCTTCTCTCTTTCTTCTTTCTCTCTTTTACCTTTTACCCTTTATCCTTTGAACTATCTAACTATGAATCATCTTCTTTTTTCAAGTCCTTCAAGGTGAACTTCAAATTTCTACTTCAGAATTCCTTCTATAGGGTAGACTTCAAATTCTTTTTTCATGGTGAAAGAAAAAACATGCCTTTTCAAGGTGGACGCCTTTTCCATGGTAGATGCCTTCTTCGAGAGAGATTCCTTCTTCAAGTGGATACCTTTTTGAAAGAAGATACCTTCGTAGAGGTGGATGCCTTCTTCGAGGGAGATTCCTTCTTTAAGGTGGATGCCATCTTCGAGAAAGATACCTTTTTCGGGGAGATTCCTTCTTCAAGGTTGATAACTTCTTTGAGAGAGATGCCTTCTTTGAGGCGGATTCCTTCTTCAATGTGGATTTCTTTTTCAAGGTGAAAATCCTTCTTCAAATGAGATGCCCTCTTTGTGGTAATTGCTTTTGCACATCATGCTATTTAATAGGAATCTCATTATGATGAAACTGCGTTTGCACATCGTGTTACTTGATAAGAGTCCCATCAAGGTTGAGCTACCTAATTCATACGACTTGCAAATTGTGTTGAATTTAGAAGCCTAATCCAGGTGACTTGCAAATCATGCTACTTCCATTGGTTCTCATCGAGATTAAATTGCCTTATCTGGGCAACTTGCACATCATGCTACTCCCAATGGTTCTCATCAAGATTGAATTGCCTATCATGCTGCTTCTGCTAGGTCTCATCGAGACTGAGTTGCATATCATGCTGATTCTATTGTATCTCCTATAGATTGACTTGCACATCATGCTGCTACTGCTACATCTTCTTGAGGTGTTAAGCCCATTTCTTGTACGGTTACCCCTAGTATTTTCATATGTATTGTGATTCTACTCAGTTACTTTTGGATAGTATGCCATTCTGAATTGTGCTTCTTGCAAGAAAAGATTTTATGTTCCATGTATGCATGATGTCAACTTAATTATCTTTTCTAGCTATATGCTTCTTGCTTGGACTAGACGGGTCGTCAGCAAATCAAGTGTCTAGAGTGAGAGGGTGAGCATCTTTAGGCCTAAGTTGCTGCTTCTTCAATTGATGTTGGTGATGATGAGTTAGGACTATCATCATCAACCTTTTGTTTTTCCTTTCTACTTCTCCTTATGCCTTCGAATGCCTTTTCTTGCATCTTTTTTATATGTTTGAGGTCATTCTCAAAGGCCTTCCAGTCTCTCTTAAAGCTTCTAAGGGACAATGATTGGAAATGAGTTAAATCCAGTGCATTCTACAATCCGAAACTCCTTCAACATGTAAAGCTTAACATTTCTTTTCTTAAGGAATGCATAACCTTTTGGGATCCTCATGTCTTCTACTTCAATGGGCAAGAGCTTTGCCCTCCATACTAGGATTTCTTCGCTATACTTGATTGTTATTTATCCAATTCTAAAAATATCTAATCTCGTTAACTATTTTGGATTCCCAACTTCTGCCATGTGCATTCATACTAGAGGCAGTAGAGTGATATTATCTTCCGTCATACCTTTGCTTGAAATGATGGATAAGACCTCTATCTATTGGCTCTACCTTCTTCAATTTTGCCTTCTTACACAGTGTCTATTGGTTTCATTGAATGATCTCAAAGATCCACATCTTGTGGCCATCAGATGGGACCTGGTTTCACCACAGTTCTCTTGATTCTATCTGAGACATTGATCGGACTAGATCGAGTCAAGGTTGATCCAAGTCAAAGGTTTGGTGGTAGTCTATTATTTCTTTAAGTTCTTCTTCTAACCTAAAATTTTGCCTAAGCTGCCCTTTCAGATTTTCGACTTAGCGAGTTTAGTCATTTTTCATTTTCGTTTCATTTCACTTTGTTTTTTATGCTGTAATTTTTGCCTAAGTTGCCATCTTCGGGTTTTTGACTTAGCAAGTTTGCTAAACTTTTGCTTGAGCTGCCCTTCCTAGGTTTTCAACTCAGCGGGCTTTTTCTTCTTTTCTTTCAAGTTCTAACTGTTGCCTAAGCTGCCCTTTTAGGTTTTTAGCTTAGCTGGCTTGCCTTAATTTTTGCCTAAGCAGCCTTTTCAAGGTTTTCGACTTAGCAGGCTTTCATTTATTTTTATTTTCTTCTTCACATTTGGCTATAAGAGAGACTTTCCATTCTAGCATCATTTTCTTGCACTTCCTCCAAGATGATTGAGATATTTCTATTTGCCTTGATTTCAAGATAGTCAGGGCAATTCTTTACCCCCTTGCTTCTTTTCTATCTCAAGATGAATGGGCAACTCTTTGCGCTTTGCTTCTTTTCGCTTCTCAAGATGAACAAGTAGTTCTTTACCCGCTGTATGAAAAGTTTAGCATCACCTCGGGGAATTTCTTCCTCCAACTTCAAAGGCATTATTCCTCCTTCTTTGTAGACATTCATGCTAGAAAAAAAGATGTCTAACTTTTTCCATATATCGTGTTTCTTCACTGTTGGTGGCAAATTTGTTTCTTTGATACTCTTAATGGAAACTAAAAAAAGATTTTCTTCTTTTTGACATGTTTTTAATAAACCTAACATCCTACAATAATGACTTGAAAAGCTTAATATAAGTTGTGCATCAATTTAATTCACATTCAAGTTCCTCAATGATTTCTCAGATTCAATAGCTCAATGATAATGCATTGACATCATGATTGTTCACAATTTCGACTCTAAGTCAGAGTTATTTCATTTGAGATTCTTCATATGTGTGTATGTTGCCAATCATACTTCACTTCTTAAGACTCAAATAGGTTTATGCAAATAGAAACTAGTGATTAATCTTTAAAGATAGAAGGACTACTATAAGCCTGCTTTTCACACCACTCTCCACTAATGTAGGCTTATCATAACATCAAGGATCATTAGGGCTCTATCAAGCTTGTAATGACAGGCTAGGGTCAAGGTATGAAAAAGAAAAATACAAGGTTATCTCACCTATAGTCATACAACCATTTTAGGTTTTAATTGAGAGCATCAACTTCTTCTATTTGTGCCCCCAAACTTTCAGTTTTCACCCACCATGTTTGCTTTGCTTTTCATTTTGAGTGGCTACATTCCTACACTTTACGCACAATGGGATTAGCACTCCTCTTTTCTTTTTCTTTCTTTTTCTTCTTTTTTCCATTTTCTCTCTCTTTCTTTTTCTCTTTTCTTTTCTTTTTCTTTTTTCTTTTTCCTCTTTCTTTTTCTCTTTTCTTTTCTTTTTCTTCTTTTTTTTTTCCTTGTCTTTTCTTGGAGCTCAAAATTGCATAAAAACTTGTCAACTTCCTTTCATTCCCCCATAAGCGTGGCTCTCAATGCTCTTTTTTAGAATGTTCATATGTTATGAGTAAAAGGTATTATGTAAGGAAAATTTTTCTATTGTTAGGATACATTTTGTCGTTAGATGAAGAAAATGCTTAATTAGGCTCAATAAGGTATACTAGTGACAATGAAGTAAGTATAGGTGGGCTTTAAAGGCTCAATCGATCCGAGGAAGGCCAAAATCACTTCCTTTATATTGTGAAGCCTAGGATTTCGCCTCGAGCAGTGATCAAATAGGTTCTAGAGTCTTGTGAGATCTCAACACCAAGCTTTATTTACATAAAGTTTCTCTAAGTAATATAAAGTTCCATATTCATGGCTATTGTGCTCAAATGATTAAAGAATCAAGAAAAAAACTCATCCAACAAGAAGAGTCAAGTATGCAAATAACACGATCTCATGTATTGCCAAAAATATATCTCCAATGAGTGTCATGATTTCGTCAATGATTATCAAAGAATACACAACTCCTGTATCCAAACATTTCAAAACATTATTGTTCTTTTCCTTAGGTCAAGGATTTTCCCATGCACTTATGCATCCTCACTGTCTGATCCACTGAATTGGTCATATTGCTCTTGACTTCTGTTGTTGCTTCTCTTTTGCTTGGCCTCTGAATCTTCTATTTGGATGCCCGAATGATACAAGTCTTCAAATATTTTGATTGGCAATCCCGTCAGTCTATCACTAATATAGGCGTAGGCCCCATTGATCACCAGACAGACTTGATCCCTCTCCATGGGCCTTATGGTCATCTTGGCAGCTTTAGCCCTCCAACAGACACCAAATACTCTGAAAAGATTTCATTGGGCTTTTGGTGTATCGTCTCTAAATCCCTCAAAGTTACCTCCAATTGGGTGTTATGGTGATATTATTCTACAAGTTGTTGGGAAAGCTCATCCCAATCTTCTCAAACTCTCTTCGGAAGGTCATGATACCATGCTATCACATCGTCTTCTAAGGACAACATGAAGTATTTCAATATGTACTCCTTTGACAAAGAAGTGGTAGCCATGATGGCTGTATATTGGTCCAAATGCATATTGGGATTCCCCTCTCCATTGAATTTGAGTAAGTCTGATAATCGAAACTTTGGAGGCAAGTCTTGATCTCCCATAAGTAAAATGTCATCTAGGTCTTCAACCCCTTTTAGTCCCTTCTTCTTTAATAAGGATTGGACCTTCTCAATGTCCTTGGCCGATTGCTTGACCAATTCGGGTTCTTCTTGGTTGATTAGGCTTTTCCCCTTCTCCCTACCTTGGCTCGTCTCACCATCACCACCGTTCCCCTCAAGTGGAGACTGATTCATGCGGTTAGGCCCATTCCATAGAGCTTCAATGAGTTAGGCCACTTGCTGTTGGAGTGTAGTCATATCAACTCTCAATTGGGCCATTTCAACATTATTATTGTTGGGTGCAACCATTTCATCGACTGGTTCTTCTTACCTTATAAAATGACCACCTCATCTAACCCAAGCTATGATGGCAGCAAAACAAAGGTGTTAATGCCATGCATGATGCATGCTTATACTAGGGCAGACACACTTTCAGTCTTCTAACCTTATTTCTCTCACACACGTGAGGTCAAGTCTCTTTCCCTAGGATTCTTAGCCTCATTCCGAAGTCATCACTGTGGTATATGGGAATGCAAGATTCTCTCTCCTATTTCTAACGTCTATTTTGATGTTTGGATTCTCCATGATTATCATAACATAGCTTCTAAACGTTATGATAACCTTAAGTCGTGGCAAATGTTCCCATTTTGTTCTTATAGGTGACTTGACATGTGGCATTTGTTCATGGTTCCATGAGGTTTTGAGTTGACATTATTCTAATCATGGGGAATTTACATCCATGGACATGTATTTCAACATGGGTTATGGATATTCATCCCATTGGAGATTTCTAAAGTCGTCTATATGGGCTTGAGTCTCAAGGGTCCAATGGTCTAGACTCCTTCGAGCGAGAGATGCCCTCTTGAGCTGGTCTCTTTTTATACCAATTCAATGCTACGTGCTCAAAGGTGGTAACATCAACATGAGTCATCTAGGGGTCGAATGGAGCCAAAGACTTCTCATGCCAGTGCCACATGACTGATTTAGGCAATTACTGCTCATTGTGCGCAAATATGTAGTGATGCAAGAACTCGTTATACCAACACGAGGTATAAGAATTTGGTATCCCTATTGAAATCAACTTCTCTTATCCCCAGTGGAGTCGCCACTATGTACGAGGCTTTCATCCCGCTAGACTGCTTGCCACGACGACACTGTGTCAAAGCCTCTTTTGAGACTTAAGGAAACACAAATGAGCCATAAGCACGTCCAGAGTATGGAGTCACCACCCAATTATTCAATTGGGAATGAAAGGGGGCAATTTGATCCCTCGCTTCAAGACCTAAACTGCCCTCATCCCTTCAGAGATGGATTCGGGAAGTTAGGTATGAGTCTTTTGACCCACTCAAATATAAATCCAGCCTCCACTTGGAAAATACCAAATAAAAATAGCTCATGTTGTTACTTAGTTCGCTTAGATTGTTCATTCTATGCACACATTTTCATTTTTATCTTCATTAGTCATGTGGGGTGATTATTCAATCTAATAACGATTATAAACATGAATAGAAAGAGGGAGGATATAGATTATATTTCCATCATACATGGGGGAAGGGGAGAGGATTACAACAGTTGTTATTTAACAAAAAAAATATTCCATACATTCATATACATTCGAAACTCAATAGATGATGAATTCTTCACCACCATATATGAGTCTATTTAATGTCTATTAAGCTTCTTACATGTCCATTCACAAATAGGTTACTAAGACAGGCATTCTTAATGATGGTCCCTAACCATCAATGTGATTCCACCATCATTTCATGACATCACACAATTACACTTCTTAATATCCAAACATTCATACATTCATAAATCATACAAAGCCATAATCTAATATCAGGGCATTCTAGCCTAGATTTGATAACTTTTATCATGGCATTCTACCTCACACTATTCTAGCATAATTCATAATTTCGTGGCATTTCTAGCCCAAGCATGACATTTCTGCCTAATTGAAGCAATCAACATTGATCACAACATTCAAGGGCAAAATGGTAACTCTTGCTTATTCTATGCTATCTTCTAGCATTCATCAAAGCAAATAAATTATCCTAGCATCATTCTAATCATATGCTCCTAGGCATAATTCTAAGCATGTGCTCCTAGATATTTTTCTAAGCATTCTGACACATCCGAAAAAGGATTGTCTCCCAAGTATAGGAGTGTCGAAGTAATAAACCCGGTGAGTCCGGGGTCGATCCACGAGGAAGGGGATTTTAGCGTTACAAATTATAAGTTAAGCAAATATGATATGAATAATTGAAAGAAATGATAAGATAATCTCAACAAATATGTAAAGATGATAGGTGGTATTACCGACCATTCAAATATAAAACAAAAGGCAAAAGGAGGTAAAACCATCCATGGAAATAGGTGGTATAACCAACCATAGTAAATTAAAGAACAATTTCATAAGGTGGTAGAACCTACCATAGTAAAAAAATAAAAAGTTCATAAACAATAGAATAATTAACAATGAAGGCTAAGGTTAGGGGATCCGCCCTTGATATTTCAAATAAGGATAATTAACCCATTTTAGTTATATGAATTATATTTGTTTCATCAACAATATTTATACCACTTCTTGTAAATGGGTTCAAGCATCCAATGTGCCAATCACCATATGTCTACAACAAATCAAGGTTCCTAACTAGATTCGTGTCGGTAAGGAAGAACCATACATCATCTAGAAAGGATCCAAGCATTTGATGTGCCAAGGATTGTCGACAATGGATCAAGACCTCCACTTTACGAGTGGTGTCAAGATTGATTAAGAAATTAAATATAAATCATATTGAATAAACATTATAAGATTAAGATTATTAAGCACATATTAAGGGTTAGAGAATCCTTATTCTCATATCAAGGGTTTCACCCTTTCACCTTAGCAAAAGAGAAATTAGAAGAACATTATAATAGAAAGAAAATAAAATGCAAGAAAAAGGAAATTCATTAATAACATAAACACACAAAACACAATACAAGATCCTAGCCAAAGCCAAAATGTTCCAGCCAAGGCCAAGATGCCCTAATGGGTCACAAGGCACCTCTATTTATAGATACATCCAGGGGCAAACTTGTCAAATTACAAGGGCATAATTGTCAAATATTAGTTGTAAATATCTTTGACAATTGGGATCATTAGGCACCGACTTTGACCATCAATGTTGACATTGAAATATTAAGAATTTTAATCACATGTCTTCATGAAAGTTGTAGATATTTCTCTCAGATTTCTATAACATATTGATTTGCATAATTTGGATACGTATTTTGAGAGATACGGTCCAAATACTGAGGCCTGGTCAGACTGGGCTGAGACTGTAGATTGGTTCACTTCAAGCCCAATTTGGGTCCACTAAGATCCCGAATTTGATGATTATTGTGAAATGCAATCTTGTAGACAATTGAATCATCTTTCCAAAACATTAAGAATTGCACCATTCTGATCTATAAATAGAGAGTTATGCCCATTTTACCGAACCTGTAACAAAACCAAAATTAAGAGGAATTAATTCCAAAGATGCAAATGCTACAAATATACTTAAGTTGAGGAATTTAATGACACTATTAATGCAATATGATGAACTAAACTCTTATTAAACATGCATATTTAAGTGTTCATCACATTCGAAAAGAAATTAAACTGCTAAGCATGATTCTAAGAAAGGAGAGATAGCAAACTTACCTTGACATGCTTATTCATCTTGTAAAACAAATAAGGGTTAGACAATTCATAAAACCCTAAACATGCTTGTAAGCATAAAATCAAACCCTAAACATGCTTATTCTAGGCAAGGAAGAATAAAAGAAAAGATAGGACGAAGAAGAGAAAACTACTCTCAAGACATACCTTTTTCAAGTTTAGAGCAATATAAAATGCTCAAAAAAATATTAGAGTAAAAAAGACTCCTTGGAATTCTCACAAGTTTGTCTTAGAGGGAGAGAGAAAGGATTTATGGATGCCTTGGGAAGTGTGGCCAGGTTGTGCTTATATAGGCTTTCGTTGGAGTAAAAATGTGATAAAAAACCAATATAGGATTTGGATAAACAGTGCCTATGAATAGTACCCATATGAACAGTGCTCATCGGTCGATGAATAGTGCTAATGTCGGCCCTTCCTATTTTATAATTTCGTAGTGCAGTCCCTTCTAACCTTTGTCTATTCAGTCACTCATAACTTTTTTAGTTTAAATCTAACTTGTGATCCGTAAACTTTTACAAAAGCTAGACATCCGTGGCTTTACCACCGCATATGTTCACCATCAGATTCCTTCTGGATTATTTTTTGTGATTTTTTGAAGTCATATATTAGTTTTCAAGACCTTTCACCAAGTCCGCCTCACCTTTCCTTTCTTAGCCTCCAAGGGCATTTTGGTCATTTTCTCTGCTTAACATTCATCTTCATTCCTTCATCGAACCTAAAAAATTTAGTGTCTACAGATGTCTACTATGAGGATGTATTTGTTCTTGACCTCGTTGAAGAAGAGGACATTGTATATGTTTCGAAACTCAATGCAGTAAAGAATAGCTTTGCTTACTTGTTTGATGTTTATCCTATTGGCATTGTGGATGAGAATATGTATTTCACTAGCATATTTGACATCAACCCCATTCATACTCATGATATTTATTTTGGTATAATTCAAAAACCTAAGAACATATACATTGCACATGATATAACTCTTGAAGAGAGAGAAATTTGAAAAATTATTAAAGAAACATGAAGAAGTCTTTGACTGGTCCTATGATGACATGCCTGGAATTGATAGAAGTATTATGAGAACACGATTTTGACATATCCACACATGAA
The DNA here is from genome assembly GCA_013180625.2 of Boswellia sacra. Taxonomy (NCBI): domain Eukaryota; kingdom Viridiplantae; phylum Streptophyta; class Magnoliopsida; order Sapindales; family Burseraceae; genus Boswellia; species Boswellia sacra. The sequence goes on along the minus strand of SNVD02000026.1, from coordinate 103,675 downwards.
GCCAGTCAAGTAGAAGTTGAGGAGAATGAGATCAGAATGAGCTCAAAAGATCAAAGAGGAAGTCTCCAAGCAAATTGAAGCCAAGTTTCTAGATATGGTGAAGTATCTAGAATGGTTAGCCAATATTGTGCCAGTGCCAAAGAAGGATAGAAGGGTCCTAATGTGCGTTAATTACAGACACTTGAATAAGGCCTCACTAAAGGATGACTTTCCTTTGCCTCACTCTGAACGAGGCTTTAATTCTACCAAAGTGTTTACGACCACGACGCTTTATCGAAGCCTCTTTCGAGACTTAAGGGAACACAAACAAGCCATGGGCACGTCTAGAGACATGGAGTCACCACCCAATTTTTCAATTAGGAATAAATGGGGACAATCCAATCCCTTGTTTTGGGACCTAAACTACCCTCATCCCTTCAGAGATAGGCTCAAAAAGTTAGGCACAAGTCATTCGACCACCTCATATCAAAGTCCGACCGCCACTAGGGTATACCAAATTAGAATAGCTCATGTTGTTACATAATCTGCTTAAGTGGTCGATTTTATACGCACATTTCAAGTTTTAATCTTTATAAGCAAGTGAGGTGACTATTCAATCAATGTAGTTGTGTATTCATACATAGAAAGAGGGAGGAGAATGGATTACATTTCCATCAAACATGGGGTAAGGGTAAGAGGATTACATTGCTTGTTCTTTGACAATAAAATAAAATAATTCTACCTTAAATACTTCAAAGAAAATATTCCATACATTCATATGAATCACACATTCAATAATCAATTCGAGGCCCAATAGATGATGAATTCCTCACCATGATATGTGAGTCTATTCAACATCTATTAAGCTTTTTTCATGACATGTTCAATAATACAAGGCCATAATCTAATATCATGGCACTTCGACCTAGATTCGATAATTCTATCATGGCAATTGCTATTCTAGCATAATTCATATTAATTCATGGCATTTGTAACCTAAACATGGTTATCATGGCATATTCTAGCCTAAGTCAAACAATCGAAATCAAACAAGGCTATTCTAGCCCAATCCAAGCATTCAAAAGGGCAATATAGTAATTCTTATGTATTATATGCTGTTTCCTACCATGCTTCAAAGCAATTATAATTTCTCCTAGCATGATTCTAATGATGAGCTCCTAAGCATGATTCTAAGCATTCGCAAAAGAAATTAAATTCCTTAACATGATTCTAATAAATAAGGGGTAGCAAACTTACCTTGACACCCTTTTCTATCTCGCAAAATAAACACAAGGGTTAAACAATTCACAAAACCCTAAACATGCTTGTAAGCATCGAAATAAAACCTATACATGCTTATTTTAAGCATAAACTAACCTAGCCATGGTTTATTCTAAGCAAGAAAAATAAAAGAGAAAATAGGTCGGAGAAGAGAAATTTGCTTTCAAGACGTACCCTTTTAGGTTTAGAGTAATATAAAACGCTCACAAAGGCTTCAAACTGGAAAAGGCTTTTCGAATTCTTAAACGTGTCCTCAAGAGGGAGAAGAGATTATTATATTCAATAACTGATGTGTCTTGAACAGTGAAAAGGGGGTTGTTTATATAGAGAAGGGGTGAAGTTAAAAAAGGAAGCAAAGAAACGAAAAATGAAGGTATAAAAGCAAATTTCCAAAATTGGGGGACCAACAACGTCGGGCAGCTATCTGCTAGTAGGGTGGCTATCAATCAATAGTTAGATGGCCGTTTGACCACCAAGTGGTTGTCAATCAATAGTTGCTGCTCCCCCTTAAGTCCTTCATATTTTTAAACTTTGCAGTGTAGTTTCTTCCTTCTGACCTTCATCTGTTTGATCACACATAACTTTTCAAGTTCAACTCTAATTTGCAATCCATAAATTTTTTTAAAAAAATCGACACTCGTAGCTTCGCAACGGTATATGGCTCATCAGTAGATTCCTTGTAGATTAATTTCTATGATTGTTTTTTAAATCACATGTTAGTTTTCAAGAACTTTTGTTGATTCCTTCTCACCTTTCCTTTATTGGCTTCCAAGGACATTTTGGTCATTTTCATTGGTCAACATTAATCATCATTTTATCATCGAGCCTTAAAAATTCAATCTCTACAGCTTTCCATGACTTTGGAGATGTTAGTGAGACAAAAAGGTTGACAAAGTACTAACGCCTCGTCTTTCCTTCTTCTATCTCAACATCTTCGCTTTCATCTTCATTCTATTAGATTTTATTTCCATCTTCTTTCTCTCCTTCTACTCTTACAAAAGGCGTGCTATTTGAAGACTAAAGGGCCCACTCAAGGGTTGAGGTGCCCATTCAAGGGCCAATGTGCCCATCTAAGGGTTGAAGTGCTCATCTAAGGGCTAAAGTGCCATTTCAAAAGCGAATGTGCCCATCTGAGGGCTAAAGTGCCCATCGAAAGGGCTGAGGTGCCCATTCAAGGGAAAATGTGCCCATCTATGGGCTAAGATGCCCATTCAAGAGCGAACGAAAGCATTCTTATGATGCTATGACAAAACGCTCCTCAGTGCACCTATTTCTTAGGATTTCTAACGGTTTTTAGTGCACCTACTTCTTATGATTTCTAACACTCTTTAGTACACCTACTTCCTAGGGTTTGGCAACACTCTTCATGCGCTTATTCTAAGGGCTTCAAACACTCTTAAGTGCACCTACTTCTTAGGGTTTTAACACTCTTCAGTGCGCCTCTTCTTAGGGCTTGTGCCTATTCTAAGGGCTTAAAACACTCTTAAGTGCACCTACTTCTTAGGGTTTTCAACACTCTTTGGTTCGCCTCTTCTTAGGGCTTGTGCCTATTCTAACGGCTTAAAACACTTTTAAGTGTAACTACTTCTTAGGGTTTTCAACACTCTTCAGTGTACCTCTTCTTAAGACTTGTGCCTATTCTAATGGCTTAAAGCACTATTAAGTGCACCTACTTCTTAAGGTTTTCATGCACACCCACTGGGTAAACTTCTATCATGCACTACTTCGCAATCTTTAGACCCTCTCAATCTTCGTGCCTTCAGCTAAGTATCCTTCATAACTTCTTTGATCTCTTTAGACTTTGCATTTTCTGAGTTTCATGCCTTCTTTTGAGCATGTTTCTTTGATCTTCTTCAGTCTTTCTATTCATGCCAGAGTATTCTTCATTCTATTCTCAATTCCTTTTGGTCCACTGGGGGGAATTCTTGATTTGTCATGTTCTTCGTTCTTGACTTCTCTTGCATTCGTCGTGCTTTTCACTAAGGGCATTCTTACCATGTTGTTGATTCTTCAACTCGTTGGGGATTCTTCCATTGTTTTTGCAAGTTCTTGCAAAATTCAAACATCTATTGATGCTGTAAAATCAATTCAAATTTTTACCTTGTTCGGTCTGCTCTTCAACAAATTGCTTTCTAGTACCTGGAGGAATTCTTCCATGTGATTCCGGTAAAAAATTCTATTGACTGATGTTACTCTTCTTTCCTTGTGAGTTGCTAAACTATTGTCATGGCCGGGTGCTTGTCACTGATAAATTTCTACACGGTCTTAGGCTCGATGTAGAGTCTTTCTTCTCTTGTCTTTTCTCTCTCTTTTATTTCTTTCTTCTTTTCTCTCTCTTAATTTTTCTCTCTCTTCTCTTTTTTCTTTATTTTCTTTGTCTTTCCTTTTTTTTTTCTTTTCATTCTTTTATCTCTTTTTCTTTTATATCTTGTTTTCTCTTTCTTTTCTTTGTCATTCTCTTTCTTTTCTTTCTTCGTTTTTTTCTTCTCTCCTTTTATCGGTCCGCCCCTCATTAGAGGGATAGCTAGTTGGCTGTCAAATAGCTGCCTGATGGTTTGACTGTCGGCCAGTGGTCAAGGGCTTATATAAAGCCCATTCGTCTTCTCATCACTTCATTCACGCGTAACTTCTTCCTTCTTCAGCTGATTTACTTCCAGTTTTCTCCTACATGTCTCGACTTTCTTTTTCCAATGGTAGGTCATCCAATCCATTTTAACTTGAATGAGAGCAATTTAGTCTAGAAATCGACATTGAAGGGTCTTCTAAAGGACTAAGAGGTGTCTGTTGTCTATGATGTGGCCTCCCACACAATCAGCTAGGTATGAATTCTTCTTCATTCTTCGGTTTTCGATTTGTTAGAAATTTTCTAAGCATCTATTCATGTAGAGACTTCATTTTCTTGCCTTAGGGCTGCCACAAGAACAAGGTGTGTGGGTCATTTTCTGGAGCCCATAATTGGTTTTAGAGATAGAAAATGAGGTTGTTAGGAGTAGGATTGCTGCTACTGGCTTCTATGAGTTTATCACTTGTCTTCCACATACTTCTTGATACACTGATTGTTGAGCATTAGCCACTTTATATGAGAGGTGGATGGACATGACCACATTCCATCTTTCGATTGGTGAGATGACTATCATGCCTCTTGACATTGCCGCTCTGACCAGCCTTCCATTTGGTGGTGAAGTCATTCCAATGAACGCCTATGTTGCAGACTCAAGGGAACAGCAAGATTTGATCTGATAGCTTATTGGGTGTGAGGTCAAGGATAAAGTCGCGATTTGTTACACTCCCTGGTTTTAATATTAGAGGAGGAGATCTAACCTGACTCCATCGAGGTGAATTAGTATGCATGTAGCTTCATCGTGTATCTACTTGGTTTTACGCTCTTTACCAAAGCATCGAACACCACCTTCTTGACTCTACTACTTGCCCTTTAGGATCTCGATCGAGTGAGAGATTTCAACTGTGGTTGTGCTATTCTTGACCAGCTGTACTTTGGTTCAGATCGTGCTTGTCGAGGCATTTTCATGATTATTGGTTTTGCTCTGATTCTTGAGGTAATTTCTTTCTTTTTCTATGCCTTCATATTTTGTTTGTATGAATTCCATTTATGATTTTGTCTCATTCATGACAGATGTGGGCATATGAGCTAGGAGTTCTACCTTACCCACTCTTCGCTTGTGAGGACCTTTTTTTCCCATGGATGAGGAGGTGGGTTGCACATTGTCTAGAGCTTGAGAGGTATCATGAGTTGGACTTCTTTCATGATTATATTCACATGATAACCTACGACAAGGTAAAAGGCATTATAGTAAGTATTTCATTTATTTAACAATCTTACTATGTTTTTTTAATCTTCACAGATTTGCTCCGAGTGGTGGAGGCCTAAGGTGAACTGGACGACGACTACAAGGGTCACCTCCCCATTCCACTACTATCGCATTCTTCTACTTTGTATGAACAGCATGTTGTGGTATTTGGGTGATCACATCTAGGATTGGTTCAAAGGCCCAATGCGTCATTTGATTCCTTCTTCGGCACTGGTTCTGATGATAGATTTAGGTAACTTGGCTATGGAACTAAGGTTTCAAATTACACGACCACGATTCATTTGAATACGATCAAGTTTCCATTCATGACGACTTCTTACATCGGCTAGGTTCGAGCTACCTTAGTACACACTAGACCCGGTTGATCCGCTGATGAGAATCCTTATCCTCATGCTATGTCTAGCTGTGTTGGTAGCTCTTTCGCTCATTGTGGGAAGAGATTGAGAGCCTCCTCTTCAGGTACTGGTACATCTGCTTCCTTTTCTACTACCACTCAACAGCCACGTTCACCTCCAGTTCCTTCAGCTACTCTAACTGTTCCAGCCAACCATGTGATCAGTGACCTCTAGGCTTATCGCAATAATGTTGTCTATACATGGGATGCTAGTGAATAGATCAACAGTCATGTGATCACTAGGGATTTGACTATGCTTGTTCCCTTTGTTCCATAGGATACCAATCTAGTAAGTCTTCTAACTATATATTTCTTAAGTTTCCTGTCATTCTTTAATCAATTTTTAATCATAAAATGCAATGCAATGCAAGTACCACAATCTTTCATGGAGTGAGTCTTCCATATGCTGCTACCTCTCATGGATATGTTTTACAGATATCACATCAGTATCAGGTAAGTACCACTCTATGTTTCATGTATGCATGATTTCTATCTTAATAGCTTTTCTAACTATGTGATTCTTTTGGTTGGTTTGACAACTCCTCAAGAGGTTGCTTACTTGAAGCAGGATGTTGAGCGTCTTCAGGCTCAGGTTGCTACATTTTCCTTTGATATCGATAATGATGGCGATAAGTGAGGACTGTCACCATCGACTTCTTTCATCATTTCTTTTGTTCATGTATGAGCTTCTATGTTTCAATTTTTCATGATGTATAATCAAGGCAATCAATTATGTGAACAAGCTTTAAAGATTTAGTGAAAATTTTCCATTTTTAGCTTTGTTCATTGCTTCTTAAACTATACATATTTCAGTAAATCTGTATCCAAATTTGTTCAAATTTGTTTCTACATCATCATTTATTCAATTCTAAATAAAATTACAGATTTTGAAAATCACGTGCTCGAAACCGTTAGTCGATATATGTTTCGAAAGTTGAAAAACACGTAAAAAAGGGAATGGTGGGTTATTTCGCGCTTGCAATAGTCGAGTGGCTGTTAGATTGTCGGGCAGCTATCAAGGTATCACTGAGTGGCTATCAGACTATCGAGTAGTAGTTCTCCTGGTGGCCTCCCTTTTTCTTGTTGTTTTTGCTTCGTTTTATGCACTATTTAAGTGCTACTTCTCTCCATTGCTTCTCCACTCTTTTTCTCATTTCCCAAGGTTTCTTTCATGCTTCTCCATGCCTTTTTGTGCTATTCAACATGTATGAGGCCTCTATCTCAAGATCTTTTAGCCTCTCTTGAAGCCTTTTAAGAACGATGACTGGAAATCACTCGAGTCCAGCGATTTCTACCATACGAAATTCCTTCAAAATGTGAAGCTTAACGTCCCTTTTCTTGAGAAAGTGCACAGCCTTTTGCGATCCTCATGATCATGTCTTTCACTTCAATAGGCAAGAGCTTTGCCCCCTGAATGAGGAATTCTCAACCATACTCGATTATCATTCGTCCAGTTTTGAAGGTATCATTCTGCCTACCATCTAGACCCCATCGACGTCTGATCTTACGTATTTCTTCAACTCTTCGATTTTGACCATGGTTGTTCACATTGAAAGCTAGTGACATTATCTTTCGTCATGTCTTTACTTGAAATGATGGATAAGACCTTATCCAGTTGGCTTTGCCTTCTTAAGTTTGGCCTTCTTGCGCAGTTTCTACTTGTTTCACTAGACGGTCTTAGTGATCCACATGTTGTGACCATCATTCCCCATATGGGCCCCAGTTTCTTTGTAGTTCCCTTGATTCAGGCTCACACATTGACCATACTGGATCAAGTCTGGATTGATCAGAGTCAGAGGTTTAGTGGTAGCCTTCTACTTCTCCAGGCATCTTTTTTTTAACCTTAAATTTTGCTTAAGCCGCATTTTTAGGTTTTCGACTTAAAGGGTTCATTCGTCATCATTTCTTTTTTTCTTTTCATGCCCTAATTTTTGCCTAGCCGCCTTTCAGGTTTTTGACTTAACAAGATTGCTCTGACTTTTGTCTGAGCCGCCCTTTTCAGGTTTTCAACTCAGCAGGCATTTTTTTTTCTTTGATGCCCTAACTTTTGTCCAAGCTACCCTTTCAGGTTTTCAACTTAGCAAGCTTGCCTTAATTTTTGCCTAAGTTGCCTTTTTAAGTTTTTGACTTAGCAAGCTTTTTCTTATTTTTCTTTTCTTTTGTTTCTCTCTTTTTTAGATTTGGTTACAAAGAGGCTGTCCATACTAGCACCGCCTGAGGGGAATATTTTCCAGTATAGCCCTTGACTTCATATAAGGAGGAGACTTGAGAGACATTATTCTTGAATCGATTGGCTTCGAGTCATTCCTGATACTCAGATTCACTGGAATTATCCATGGTAGAGGCTGGAGCATGTGACAGTCGAGGCTTATATTGTATGCATGCCTTTAGTAGTTTTTACCTATAGTTCATTCTATGATCCTAGTAGACTGCATTGGTAGTATAGACTTAAGCAAAGGATCATGGATTCACTGGCTGCATTCGGTCCTAGTAGATTGTTTGCTCGTTATTTAGAGCGTGTGAAGGATTCTTGGCCACATCGAACCATCGAGAGGAATCTATTCCATGATCCTAATTTTGAGATAGACAACCGGTACAAGGATTGGGTGTCTTTCGAGCCTTCAATTCCTGATCGAGCTAGGCGGTGCCATGCGTGATATGGCGAGCCTATTCATAGTCTATCGAAGAGGTAGAGACGACATTGTTAGTTCCATTGTTAGCTTAGATGTTAGATGCTTTCCTTTTGTTATTATTCAAAATAATTAAGATATTTTAAAAGCATGTTTTTTTCCAAACAATTTCATTTCATTAATAAAAATACAATTGTTTGTTCTTCGAACAACATGTGCACAATAAGACAACTCTTATTATTAATCAGCCACTTCTGGTTTTTCGATTAATTATTTTTCCTCTCACACTTCTTTTTTTCTATACATATATTTCTTTAGCCTGTCCATGTTGATGGGCTCAGAGAATTCATTCCTTTCTATGTCTGATAGGATGACGGCTCCATTAGACATGGCCTTTGCCTCAATGAATGGGCCTTCCCAATTAGGCTTGAACTTCCCCCTCAGATCAAAAACACAATTGGCCTTGCTTGTTTAAGGACCAACTCCCCTTCTCTTAATTTCCTTGCCTTTATTCTCTTGTTAAAGGCTAGAGCAACCGATTTCTAGTATAGTTGCGTATGATATAGCCTTCATTCTTTTCTCATCAGTCAAGGCTAATTGCTCACATCTATTATCAATCCACTCCCCTTCAAGAATTTTTGCTTTCGTCAGAAGTCTCACTGACTTTATTTCTATCTCAATTGGTAGGATCGCTTATGAATGATACACCAATAAGAAGGGTGTCATGCCTAACGAACCTCTCTATGTTGTTATATAACCCAATAACACAAACAATAGCTTCTCTACCCAATCCTTGTATGTCTATATTACCTTGGCAACATCTTCTTGATGTTTTTATTGGCTACTTCTACTACTCCATTCACTTTTAGTCAATATGGAGATGACTTGTGATGTTCAATCCCATACCTCTCAAGTAAGTCTTTAGCCTTAACCTAGAAATGAACCCCATTGTTAGTCACGACGTGATGTAGTACTCCAAATCTGCATATGATATTCTTTTCATTAAACTTTGCCATTTATTTTACCCCAGTTTACTGTAAGACTTAGCTTCTATCCACTTGGTAAAGTAGTCAATTGCCACTACCACATATCGATGCCCATTAGAGGCTGATGGCCTTGTCTCGCCTATAATGTCAATGCCCCATGCAGTAAAAGGTCATAATTTTGTCATCCCTTGTAGCTCCAAGGTTGGCTGGTGAATCAAATTTCCATTAATCTGGCACCGGCGACACCTCTTCACAAATTGGACGCAATCTGTCTCTATGGTTAGCCAATAAAAGCCTTGTCCCATTATCTTATTTGCAAGCATTAGTCCATTCACGTGTGGCCCACATATACCACTATGAAGTTCTTCCATAAGCCTTCTTTCTTCTTTCTCATTGAAACATCTCAATTGCATCCCTTCTAGCATTCTCTTGTACATCACTCCTTGATGACAAGTAATTGTTGAGCCAATCATTGTACCACAACCTTATCTTTCTCACTGGCCTCATTTGGCAGAATCCTCTCTTTTAGGTTTTCAAGTCATAGAACCATGGCTTCTCATCCACTTCGGCCTCCATTACACGGGGTTCCATATAACAAGGACCCTATGCTTATGATATCATTATCAATCTCACTAATAACTCTTCAATACTTACCCAAACTGATGCCAAAGAGGCTAAAGCGTAAGCCATCTGATTCTTACTTATGGGAAAATGGGTGAGGGTACACTGCTTGAACCTCCCAACCAAACTTCTGATGTGCTCAAGGGACGGTTTCAATCTCCCTTCCCACAGATTCCAATCTTTGTTGGCTTGAGAAATGACTAGTTTTGATTCTTCCAACACTTCTATTTCATCAATATCCATTGTAATCACAACTTCCACACCAAATGCACAAGCTTCATATTTAGCCATGTTGTTGGAGACACTCCATCAAATACTAGAAAGATTATAATAACTCATACTCTAGCACCACTTCGATTGATAGCTCCATCAAAGAACATCCTCCATTCCACTATCGAGATTACACCTAGATGTTCATCTACAAATTCCAACCCCTATGATTCATCATCATCGACCGGATTGATGGCCAAAAGCTCTGCTACTACTCTTCCTTTCACACCTTCTTGGTGAAATACTCAATGTCAAATTCTTACAACTAGACTAGCCATCTTGCCAGCTTCCCTACCAATGATGGTGTTTCATAAAGATACTTTATCATATCCTTCTTTGAGACAATCTTATCTTATAAGACTGAAAATAATGCCTCAACTTGTTTGAGAGCTAGACCATAACTAAGCATGTTTTCTCCACGTAACTATACTTCATCTCGTACGGTAGCAACTTCTTGCTAAGATAGCAAATGGCATGTTCTATGTCGTTCTCATCTTCTTCCGCCAGCATAGCATTGATGGCCTCCTCCTCAAGAGCCAAGTAGAGAATTAAATTCTCGCTAGGTTTTGGTGGTCCCAAAACTAGTGGATTTTATAGGTACTTTTTAATCTTCTCAAATGCTTATTGGCATTGATCATTCCACTCCACCGTCTAATCCATCTTTATAAACCTAAAGATTTGTGCACAAAATGTCATCAACTTGGCAATGGATCGACTGATATGTTGGATCTTCCCAAGAAAGCTTCAAACTTCTTTTTGGGTCTTGGGTAATGGCATCTCTGTAATCGCCTTAACCTTGTCTGGATCTACTTCTATTCCTTTCTTGCCAATTACAAATCCCAACAATTTCCTTAAGGTGACTCCAAAGACACACTTCTTCGGATTTAGCCCTAGCTTTTATCTCTTAACCTTTTATAGGAATCTATCTAAAGCTTCAAAGTGACTTTCTCGAGTCTTAGATTTCACCATCATGTCATCCACATATACTTCTATATCCTTGTGCATCATGTCATGAAACAATGTCGTCGCCATTCATTGGCAAGTTGCCCTTGCATTCTTCTATCCAAAGGGCATCATGTTATAATAGTAGGTCCCCCATTCTGTAATGAAAGTCGTTTTCATCTTGTCTTCGTTGACCATCATTATTTGGTTGCATCCCGGAAACCCATCTACAAAGGAACACTAGCGGCAACATTGTCTACTAACACATCAATGTGAGGTAAAGGAAAATCATCCTTCAGTGAGACCTTATTCAAGTGCCGATAATCCACACACATTCAGACCCTTCTGTCCTTCTTCGGCATTGGCACGATAGTGGCTAATCATTCCGGATATTTCCCCATGTCTAAAAACTTGCCTTCAATTTGCTTAGGAACTTCTTCCTTGATTTTTTGACCCCATTTCAGTCTCAATCTCAACTTCTGATTGATCAGCTTCATGTGCGGATATGTTGGTATTGTATGGTCAACGATACTTCTCTCGATTCTAGGCATGTCATCATAGGAGTAGGCGAAGACTTCTTCATGTTTCTTTAGTAACTTTTCAAATTTCTCTGTCTCTTATGGAGTTGTATCAAGTGCAATACATATGCTCTTGGGTTTTTTTATTGTACCAAGATTAATGTCATGATTTTGAAAGGTATGGATGTCAAATATGCTAGTGAAACGTATATTATGATGTAAAATGCCATTAGGAAAGATATTAAGTAAACAAATTCTTTTTTGCATCAAATTTAGAAACATAAACAATGTCCTTTTCTTCAAAGAGGTTGGGCACAAATACATCCTCACAAAATACATCTTTGATTCCTTCCTCAATGAATGCAACAAGGTTGATGGACGGGTCCATTGGGGGTGCTTGATCTTGAGGCTTCTCCTCCTTGATGGCCATCTTCTCCATTTCCTCAACCAAGTCTTTCCCCTTGGAGATTCTTGCTAGAAAGATATCTTTAAAAATCATGAATCTGGGCTTCAACATTCCTTTGAAAACCCATGGTTCAGTAGCTCCCACATACTTCGTATCTTGGGCTTTGACGAACTTGATGAATCTCCCCTTCTTGGGCTCAATGTCTTTTTCTTCCCTATCAGACTCATAATCCAGACCTCTCGTAGAAGTTTGGCCTTCGAAATTTGGAAGGGCTAGTAAACCACGTCCATTCCTCCTAAGCTCAGATCCTGGCAAATATCATTGTTTCTTCATTATCCCAGTGACAATTAGGTTGACTTCGTTAATCATGGTTACATGAAAGCCTCCCATGTTGGGTACCTCTCCATCCTTTATGCTTAAGGCAGCTGGTGCAATAGTTAAAATCGCATGAATGGTCACAATCTCTCCATCCATGTTGAATCGTATCTTCTGATATAGTGTGAAAGGGACTCTACCAAGTGGATGGAGCCATGCTTATCCCAACAAAGCAGCAAAGGTGACTAGAATGTCAAGGGCTGTAAATTCTATCATTACTTCAATTGGGCCAGTCTTCGCTAACACCTTGAAGATCCTAATGTCACTCCTCTTCAAGTCATCGTAGACCCTAATCACCATCTCACTAGGCTCAAGCTCATCTTCACTGTCCCCATACTTATGCAAAATCTTCTTTGGCACAATGTTGATGGTGGATCCATCATCTAGCATGGTGCAAGGGGACGTCTTCCCACCAATCTCTACGGTGATGAACAACGACTTATTATGATTCCCTACTTTGAAAGGTAGATCTTCATTGGTGAAGGTGATTACACCCTTCTTATATATCCTTTTGGGTGCTCCTCCAGTCATGGCAGCCAGCATTTCATTTGTAGTAGCAGCCATCGATATTTCCACTTCAACCAAAGCCCTCACCATGGCTTCTCTATTCTTTTAGGATGATATCAACAAATCCTAAATGCTAGCATTCACTTCAATCTTCTTTAATTGCTTGATGACTTGGTAAAGCCGCTTCGGTGCCTGGTTTGCTTTCGTTTTTCCATCTCTTTTTTATGAGTTTGCATTGTCTTTGATTTGTAATTCACTTGATGGATCCATCCAAGACAACTACTGGCTCTTGGGCTAATAAAATCAAGATTACTGATTCGAGTACCCGATGCAAATTGAGTCCGGTTACTCCTAAGAAACCGGGTACAATCCTTGAGATTCCAGATGAGATTGTCGACGAGAATTTAGCCGAATGGCGTAGATGTCTTGTTGGCTTCTTTCCGGGATATGTGATGCCCTTCCATGCTGCACGTTCGATGGCGATGCGTGCATGGAAATCTAGTGGTCTTGAGGACGTCCGTTCCACGGATAAGGGATTTCTCATCTTCCGCTTTAGAACTGAGGATGAGGTACATGCAATCATTGCTCGAGGTCCTTGGATGTTTGGAGGTAAATTCATTTACCTGCAGCAATGGCATCCGCATCTGGATTTCAATCTTACAGCATTCTGGACACTACCAGTTTGGATCCGTTTGTATGGCCTGCCGTTTCCTTTGTGGACAGCCAAAGGCCTTAGCATTATCTCCAGCATGGTTGGAGAACCTCAATCTTGTGATAAGGCGACTTCTGATCTATCTAGATTAGAGTATGCGAGGGTTTGTGTTTTTATTGATGCAAGACGCCCTCGAGTTAAGAACTTTGAGTTCAGGTGCAAACTCTCTCCAGAGCCCATCAAAATTCAAGTTGAATATGAGTGGACTCCAAAACATTGCCCCAAATGTTGCCAGTTTGGTCATCGTTGTCCAGAACCGGTAAAGACTTCAAGTCCAGATAAGAATGAGGCTAGCACCTCTGATAGTACCCCTTTGAGAAAAGAAAAGGATGTGACAAAGGTCACTGATTGCACCAAAATAGTTGCTATCCTAGAAGTTTCTGCAGTGCAAGTTGAGCCTCCGAAGGCTACTACACTTCCGAGTGCAGAGTCAGTTTCAGATTCTGATTCTCCATCTCCTTTTGCAACCGACGAGGGTAGACTTTTGGGCACTATCAAATGTTCTACAAATCGTGAGGCATCTATTTCCTCAGGGCGGATACCTACTGAGTCTTCTCCCACTCGTTTTGAGCCTTTGATTGGGCTCAGTGAGGATGATCAACCTGATAGGATTGACCATACCCATTCGGACACCCCAGCTACCTCGGTAAAGAAGGGTAAGAAGAAGAAGAACAAGAAGGGTTAAAGCTCTTGTATTTTTAAGTTTTAGACCGTTTGTGATCATTTCTCTTTTATGTTGTTAAGGTCGTTTGTGGCTTTTTTACTTTGTTTAGGCCGCTTGTGGCCTTCATTTTCTATCTTTTTGTTGGATTGTATGTTTGGACTTTACGTCCTTTTGTAATTCTTGGGGTATGCCCCTCGGATTTTTGTACATTATAACTTATTTGGATTTATATTACTAAGTAACTTTTCCAAAAAAAAATTGATGACTTGGTAATCTCCTTCTTCCTTGGTTTCTTCCTTGGCAACTTCTTTGCCCTTCTTGACAGTCTTCTCATATGTTCTCTCATTCTCCTTCTTATAATAAAATTTCCCACTCCTTGTCACTCCTTGGACATTCTCACTCTCAACCTTAAGTGTTTCTCCCTCGACTCTCACTCCTTCTTCATCACTACTAAAGTCAGCCCAAAAGTTTGGAAGGGTCTTGACTTTAGGAATGTCATCCCAAATACCAACTCTCACTTTTTTTGCACCTTCTAAGTAAGCTCTCTCTTCTCACAAGGTTCTGAATTCGCTTCCCTTTCCTAGCTTTGCTACCTTTCTTCTCTTTGAGTCTTCTAGGTGGTAGGCCTCTTCTAACCCTTTTTCTAGCCATCCACTTCTCAACAAAGGCACTCGATGATATGGACTTCTCCTTGGCGAATGCTTATTCATTCTCCACCTCAACTTCCTCTTCATCTACTTTTTGTTGATCTTCTTCCTCATGGTTTATAAGGCAAAAAAATTTGAGATCTAAGCTTCACTTAACTCCTTTTACTATAATGTTGGTCCATCCACCCTTCTTGGTATAGATCTTGGCTGCCAAAGAAATGGGCTTGTCTTCCTCCCTTTCAATGATCTCCCTAGGCTCTTCTTCTTTGGCCCCTTTGATCTTTGGCCCTTAAGCCTTGGGTTTTTCAATCTTAGTGGACCCTTCATGTCGTTCAAGCTTGGACTTCTCCCTTCTTTTAGCTCTCTGAACCCTACTCGATCTACTTTCTTCAAAGGAGTTCATCACTTACTCCTCAATCAAGCCTAACCCAATCATGTTGGTCGTTAGAGAAGGTATCCGATTGTAGTTGGATAGTTGATTACTTCTCGTATTAGGCTCATGCACCTCTAGATGGGGAATATGGCCCTTGGTGATCAAATCTCGAATCTCGTGACAAAGACAAATGTAATCATCAGTCTTATGCTCGATCACTTGGTGCAATTCACACTTCTCGTGATGCCTCCAATTCCTTAGTAATGGATTTAGAAGCTCTCTCGGTGGCAATGGCTGTAAGATCCTTTTAGCTCTCAATCTTGCAAAGATCATGGATAATTGTCTTCCCAAATGACTAAACTTCCTTTACTGGGTGACCGCTTTCACCTCTACATGCTTCGTGCTAGACCCACTGGCTTGGTGATACTACCCCTAACTTCTTCTAGGGTAGTTATTATTGCTTCTTTTCTACCTAGCCTCCAAATCTTCTATTTGAATACCTAAATCATATAAGTCTTCAAAAGTTTTGATAGGGAAGCCCACCAGTCTATCACTAATGAACGTATGAGCTCCATTTATCACCATACGGATCTGGTCCTTCTCTGCGGGCTTGGTAGTCATTTTGGCAGCCTTAACCCTCCAACAAACTAGATACTATGAAAATGTCTCGTTGGGCTTCTGACGCGTCGTCTCTAAGTCCCTTAAGGCTACCCCTAGTTGGGTGTTGTGGTAGTACTACTCTACAAATTATTTGGAAAGTTCCTCCCCAATCTTCTCGAGCTCTCTTGGGGAGGCCATGGTACCATACGACCGCATCATCTTATAGGGATAGCATGAAGTACTTGAAGATGTACTTCTTTGACAAATGAGTGGTGGCTATGATAGCTACATGCTATGTCAAGTGCGTATTGGGGTTGCCCTCCCCATTAAACTTGGGCTAGTCTGGTAAGTGGAACTTTGGCAGCAAATCATTATCTCCAATGAGTAGGATATCCTCTAGGTCTTTGACCCCTTTTAACCCCTTCTTCTTCAAGAGGGATTAGACTTTTTCTACGTCCTTGGCCAACTTCTTGACTAATCCAGGCTCTTCTTGATTGATTTGGCTTTTCCCCCTATCTTTGCCTTGACTAGTCTCACCATCACCATCACCATTACCCTTGAGTAGCGGTTGGTTCGTGCGATTAGGCCTATTTTGGGGTGCTTCAATGAGTTGGGCCATTTGTTCTTGGAATGAGGTGATGTCAGCCCTCATTTGAACCATCTTGGTGCTGTTGTAGGGTGCGACCATGTCGTCAACTAGCTCTTCTTACTTTGTCAAATGACCAACTCGTCTAACCCAAGCTATGATGGCTACAAAACAAACATATTAATGCCTTGCATGCATGATATCATGCATCCTCATACAAGGGCTTAGATACACCTTCAGCCTTCCAACCTTATCACTCCCACACATGTGAGGTCGAGCCTTTTTTCCTAGGATTTTTGGCCTCGTTCCTAAGTCATCATCATAGGATGTGTGAATGCAAGATTCTCTCACCTATTTCTAGCAAACATTTTGATGTTGGATTATTCATAATTATCATAACATGGCTTTCTAAACGTCATAATAACCTTAACTCATGGCACATATCCCCAGTTTGTTCTTATGGGTGATTCGACATGTGGCATTCATTCATGTTTCCATTAGATTTGAGTTGATGTTATTCTAATCGTGGGAAATTTACATCTATAGACATACATTTCAACATAGGTTTTGGACATTTATCCTATTAAAAATTTATGGAGTCTTCTACATGGGCTTGAGTCTCAAGAGGTCTAATGGTCTAGGCTCTTTCGAGTGAGAGATGGCCCCTTGGGCCAGTTTCTTTTTATACCAAATCAATGGTACGTGCTCAAAGGTGGTGACACCAACATGAGTCAGATAGGGTCGAATTAAGCCAAAGACTTCTCATGCCAATGCCACACGGCAAGTTTAGGCAGTGCGTGCTCATGGTGTAGAAAAGTGTAGTGATGCAAGGACTCATTATACCAACATGAGGTATTATAACTTGGTATCCCATCGGAATCAACTTCTCTTATTCCCAGTGGAGTTACCACTGTGAATAAGGCTTTCATCCTACTAGAACGTTTGCGACCATGACACTATGTCAAAGCCTCTTTTGAGACTTAAAGGAATACAAACGAGACATAGGCACATTTGGAGAAATGGAGCCGCCACCAAATTCTTCAATTGGGAATGAATAGGGGCAATCTGATCCCTCACTTTGGGACCTAAACCACCCCCATCCCTTCAGAGATGGGTTTGGGAAGTTAGGTATAAGTCATTGGACCTGCCTGAATCAAAGTCCGACCTCCACTAGGGTATACCAAATTAGAATAGCTCATGCTATTACATAGGCTACTTAAGTGGTTGATTCGATGAGCACATTTCAAGTTTTAATCTTTATTAAGCACGTGAGGTGATTATTTAATCAATGTAGTTTTATATTCATACATTGAAAGAGGGAGGAGAATGGATTATATTTCAATCAAACATGGGGGAAGGGGAAGAGGATTAGATTGCTTGTTCTTCAACAATAAAATAAAATAATTCTACTTTAAGTACTTCAAAAAAAATATTTCATATATTCATATGAATCACACATTCAATAATCAATTCGAAACCCAATAGATGATGAATTCCTTACCACCATATGTGAGTCTATTCAACATATATTAAGCTTCTTTCATGACATGTTCAATAATACAGGGCCATAATCTAATATCATGGCACTTCCTACTAGATTTGATAATTCTGTCATGGCAATTGCTATTTTGGCATAATTTATATTAATTCGTGGCATTTCTAACCTAAACATGGTTACCATGGCATATTCTAGCCTAAGTCAAACAATCGATATCAAACATGGCTATTCTAGCACAATCCAATCATTCCAATGGGCAATATGGTAATTCTTACCATTTCTATGCTATTCCCTAGCATGCTTCAAAGCAATTATAAGTTCTCCTAGCATGATTCTAATCATGAGCTCCCAAGCATGATTCTAAGCATTCGCAAAGGAAATTAAATTCCTAAACATGATTCTAATAAAGAAGGGATAGCGGACTTACCTCAACATGCTTATCCATCTCACAAAGCAAACACAAGAGTTTAACAAATCATAAAACCCTACACATGCTTGTAAGCATCAAAATAAAATATATACATGCTTATTCTAAGCATAAACTAACCTAGGCGTGCTTTATTCTAACCAACAAAAATAAAAGAGAAAATATAAGGGAGAAGAGAATCAGCTCTTAGGACATACCCTTTTCTAGGTTTAGAGCAGTATAAAAAATCTGAAAAAGCTTTCAACTGAAAAAGACTTCGTGAATTCCTGAGCATGCCTTTGAGAGGGAGAAGAGATGATTATAATTAATAATCGGTGTGTCTTGAAAAGGGAAAAAAGGGGTTGTTTATATAGAGAAGGGGTGAAGCTGAAAAAGGAAATAAAGAAACAAAAAAGGAAGGTTTAAACAAAAAATTTCCAAAAATAAGGGTCTGGCGGCTGTTGGTCAACAATCAGGCAGTTGTTTGACAGCTGGGCACTGTTCCCCCTTAGGTCCTTCCTATTTTCACACTTTATAGTGTAGTCTCTTTCGACCTTCATCTGTTCAATTGCACATAACTTTTCAAGTTCAACTCGATTTGTAATCCATAAATTTTTACAAAAACTAGATATCTGTAGCTTCACAACGATATATGGCTCATCAACAGCTTCCCTCTAGATTAATTTTTGTGATTTTTTGAAGTCACATGTTAGCCTTTAAGAACTTTCATTGATTCATTTTTACCTTTTTTTTGGCTTTCATGGGCATTTTGGTCATTTTTATTACTTGACATTCATTTTTATTTTATCATTGAGTTTAAAAAATTCAGTGCCTACACTCACATTAATGTGTTAGTGGATAGTGCCGCTGCCAGTGTGATGTTTTCCTCTGTAGATGGGTTTTCTAGTTACAACTAGATAATGATCGCCAATGAAGACAAGATGAAAACGACCTTCACTATGGATTGGGGAACCTCTTGCTATAAAGTGATGCCCTTTAGGTTGAAGAATGCAGGGGGAACCTACCAACGAATGGTAACAATGTTATTCCATGATATGATTCACAAGGAAATAGAGGTCTATGTGAATGACATGATGCTGAAGTCCGCGACTTGAGATGGTCACTTTGAGGCATTAGATAGATTCCCTGAAAGGATGAAGAAGTAAAAGCTGCAACTTAATCCAAAGAAGTATGTTTTTGGAGTCACCTCAAACAAGCTATTGGGATTTGTAGTTGGAAGAAGGGTATAGAAATAGATCTCAGCAAGGTTAAGGTGATTACGAAGATGCCATTGCCTAAGACCGAAAAAGAAGTTAGAGGATTCGTAGGAAGATCTAATACATTAGTCGGGTCATTGCCAAATTGACAATAGTTTGTGCACCATACTTCAGACTTCTAAAGAAAGGCCAGTCAGTATAGTGGAATGATCAGTGCCAAGAGGCATTTGAGAGGATTAAGAAGTACTTGCAGAATCAGTCGGTTTTGAGATCGCAAAAACTTGGTAAGAATCTGATCCTCTACTTGGCGTTTCAAGAGAAGGCCCTAGGAGCCATGTTAGCACAAAAGACAAGAATGGTGTAGAACATGGCATCTATTATCTTAGCAAGAAGTTGCTATCATAGGAGGCAAAGTACAGCTACATGGAGAAGACGTACTTAGCCACGGTGTGGCTCTCAAAGAAGTTGAGGCATTATTTTTAGTCTCATAAGATTAAGGCTGTCTCGAAGGAGGATCTTATGAAATATCTTTATGAATCACCATCCTTGGTGGGAAAGCTAGCAAGATGGTCAGTGTAGTTGTCATAATTCGACATCGAGCATGTCACCAAGAAGGTGGTGAATGAAGAGTAGCAGTAGAGTTTGGCCATGAATTCGGTCGATGATGATGATGAACCATGGGAGTTAGATTCCCCAAATGAACATCTAGAGGTAATCTCAATAGTGAGATGAAGAATGTCCTTTGATGGAGCTGTCAATGGAAATGGTGTCAGAATAGGAATTATTTTGATCTCACCAACTAAAGAAGTTGTTCGTGTTGCTAACAAGCTAGAGTTCAGAGTCACCAATAATATAGCTGAGTGCAAAGCGTGTAACTTTGGTTTGCAAGTTGTGGTTGCGATGGTTATTAATGAAATAGAAGTGTTAGGGGATTCGAAACTAGTCATCTCTCAAGCTAATAAAGATTGGGATCTATGGGAAGGAAGGTTGAAACCATACCTCGAGCACATTAGAAGGTTGACTTGGAGGTTTAAGCAGTGTACCTTCACCTCTCTTCTCATAAACGAGAATCAAATGGCTAATGCTTTAGCTTATTTGGCATCAGTTTGGGTGAGTACTTAAGAATTGCTAGTGAGGCCCATAGTGATATCACAAGCATGGGGTCCTTACTACATGGAACCCCATGTAATGGAGGCCGAAGTGGATGAGAAGCCATGGTTCTATGATTTTAAGAAGTACTTAGAGGAAAGAATTCCACCAGATGAGGCCAATGAGAAGGATAGGTCGTACTACGAATGTTGGCCCAATAATTTACTTGTCATTAAGGAGTGATCTACAAAAGAATGCTAGAAGGGATGCAATTAAGATGTGCTTATAAGAAAGCAGCTAGAAGGCTTATAGAATAAGATAGTGGTGTGTGTGGACCACATATGAACGGGCTAATGCTTGCAAAAAAGATAATGAGGCAAGGTTTTTACTGGCTAACCATAGAGATGGATTGAGTCCAATTTGTGAAGAGGTGTCACCAGTGCCAGATCAATGGAAATTTGATTCACCAACCACCTTTGAAGCTACAGGGAATGACAGCACTGCAGCCCTTTGTTGCATGGGACATTGACATTATAGGCGAGATAAGGATGTTAGCCTCTAACGGGCATCGATATATGGTGGTGGCGATTGACTACTTCACCAAAGGGATAGAAGCTGAGTCCTACAGTAAACTGGGAGCAAAGCAGATGACATTATTCATTAAGAAGAACATCATATGTAGATTTGGTGTGCCATATCACGTCACGACCAACAATAGGGTTCATTTTTAGGCTGAGACTAAAGCCTTAGTTGATAACTATAGGATTGAAGTCATCTTCATTTCGGCCACAAGCAAACGAAGCAATAGAAGAGGTAAATAAGAACATCAAGAAGATTTTGGCCAAGACGGTGCAAAAATAAAAAGATTGGGCAGAGAAGCTGCTTTTTATGTTATGGGGTTATAGATCAACACTCATAAGTTCGACAGGCATGACACCCTTCTCATTGGTATATGGTTTAGAAGCGGTCTTACCAATTGAGATAGAAATGAAATCAGTGAAAGTTCTTATTGAAGCAAAAATGCAGGAAGATTTGTGAATTCATAACAGATGTGAACAGTTGACCTTGATTGATGACAAAAGAATGAAAGCTAGATGCCACATGCAATTGTACCAGAAGTGGGTTACTCGAGCCTTTAATAAGAGACTAAACACAAGGAAGTTCAACAAAAGGGGAATTGGTTCTTAGACAAGCTAGGCTAGTAGTGTTTGTTCTGAGAGTGAAGTTCAAGCCTAACTAGGAGGGCCCATTCATTATGACGAAGGTCATATCTCGTGGAGCCATCATCTTATCAGACATGGAAGGGAATGAGTTCACTAAGCCCATCAGCATGGCCTGGCTAAAGAAATACTATATGTGAAAAAGAGAAAAAAAAGAAGAAAAAAGTGTGAGTGAAAAAAGAATTAATCAGAAAAACATAAATGGCTGATTAATGGCAGGAGTTGTCTCATTATGCCCATATTATTAGAAGAATAAAAAGTGGTACTTTTATTAATGAAATTAAATTTTTTGGAAATAAATATGCCTTTGAGATGTCTTATTATTTTGTATAATGATAAAAGGAAAAGCATCTAGCATCTAACCCAACAACGAATCTACCAATGTCGTCTCTGCCTCTTCGCTAGACTATGAATAGGCTCGTCATACTGCTCACGGCATTGTCTGGCTCTAATAGCAGGATCAAGAATAGAAGCCTGAAGGGTTACCCAATCCTTGTACTGATCACCTTTCTCAAGTTTAGGATCGTGGAATAGATTCATTTCGATAGTTCGATACAACCAAGAATCCTTCACACGCTTAAGATAACGATCAAATAATCTACCAGGACTGAATGTAGTTGGTGAATCCATGATCCTCTACTTAAGCCCATAATCTTTGAATGGTAGCATATGTTAAGGGGGAGAATATATTTAGGGGGAGTAGTTAATTTGATTACATCTTTTTGATGATAACAAAAAGGGGAGAAATAGTTGAGTTGGATTGCTTATATTCATAACAAGTGCCATTCTTTTTGTTTATTCTTGATTTTATTTTCATTCTTGATTTTAGATATTATTTGAAAGCAATCAATGGTTTGTCATCATCAAAAAGGGGGAGATTGTTAGCCCTAAGGCTACATGATAATTTTGATGATAACAATACACATTGATTAATTGAGATTTACTAACATGTTTATTTATGTGCAAGAGTAACATCATTGAAATAATTGTAAAATCAAGAAGAGTCTTATTAAAATAAAGTGTTGAAGCTAAGGAGAAGACTACATGTTAAAGGCACCAAAGTTTAAGAACAAGGTTTGACTCAAGGAATATGACACATGTGTAATGTTCAATCAATTGGTCATATATATCTCTATAGATGTCCAAATGATGTAATTCTTAAGCCTTTGGAAAGATTACTCAATTTATAACATTTCATATGTTTTAAAGAAATTTAAATTTCAAGTGCAAGGTTGTCCAAATTATCAAGCAAGTTGAAAGATAAATGGAAGTAGCTGACATGAGCACCGAATACTCTTTTGGACTTATCTTGAGCTAGAAAAATCAAAATGACTTGATTATTATGGCATTGGAAATAAGACTTAATGAAGCACATTTCATATGTTTTGAAGAAATTCAAATTTCAAATGGAAGGCTGACATAATTGACATGCAATTTGGTGGACTAACACAGAGAAGAAAATCAACTTACATGAGTACCGAATGGTGTTTTGGCCATATCTTAAGATAGAGATATCAAAATGCTTTGATTATTAATGTTTTAGAAAGCTTATTCAAATATGCAGATCTTTTATGTTTTGAATAAATTCAAATTTCAAACGGAATGCTGACAGAATTATCATTCAAGTCAGTGGACAGACACATGGAAGAAAAATCAAGTCACTTGAGCACCGAATGGTGTTTTGGCCATATTTTGAGCTACAGATATCCAAATGACTTGATTCTTGATGCGTTGGAAAGCTTATTTACATTGCAGATCTTTTATGTTTTGAATATTTTCAAATTTCAAACGGAACATTGACAAAAATGGCAGACAAAATTACGATTTTTATGGTGGGCAGAAAATTTGGAGATGGTGTCTTCACTTGATTAAGTTCATCCTATTTGCCTATAAAAGGAGCCCTTCTCCCATGCATTCAGCAAGAAGAAGAAGAGACAAGAATCTATCAAGCCACAAATAAGAGAAATATCAAGTTTAGAGAGCTTTAATATTCTTTATCTACTCTTTGAAGAGAGTTGTACTTTTGTTGTAAAAATTTTCTTTGTCCTTGTATTGTGGTGAGAGTGAGATCATCTTGTAAAGGATAAAAGTTATCCTTGAGAGAACTCTTTCCTTGGTGAGATTGTTCATCAAGAAGAACTCTTGTTGTGGTGTTATCAAGAGTTGAAGGAAGTTGCCTTGGTGAGGTTGTTCATCAAGAAGAACTCTTGTGTGGTGTTATCAAGAGTTGAAGGAAGTTGCCTTGGTGAGGTTGTTCATCAAGAAGAACTCTTGGTGTGGTGTTATCAAGAGTTGAAGAAAGTTGACTTGGTAAGGTTGTTCATTAAGAAGAAATCTTGGTGTGATGTTATCAAGAGTTGAAGGAAAAAGTCTTGGTGAGGTTGTTCATCAAGCAAGTTGTAAAGATTTCTACAACTTAGTGGAAAGTTTACCTCGTGGAGCTAGGATCCCGTGGACGTAGGCAAGGTTTGCCGAACCACGTAAATTGAGTTTGCACTATCTCTATCCCTTTCCTCTTTACATTTACTTGCACTTGTGATTGTTCATCATTATTATTCTTTTGATTGCATCTTTGATAAATTCTAATTTCATCTTCTTCACCTTTATTCTCAAAGAATGAGTTAAATAATTTTGATCTTTCAAGAAAAGTTTTCTAAATCCGTTTTGATAAATAAAAACCCAATTCACCCCCCCTCTTGGGTTGCCATACCTGGGTCAACAGTGTGGATGGTGCAGTTGTGTCAACTACTGAAGGAGGTTTCTGAATGTGTTCTGCTGGTGGTGTTGTTATGTTTTCATGTGGTGGTGACTGTGTTGATGGTGGAGAATCATGATGCTCTGTTTCAGGGACTGGAGAAATGTGAGGTTCTTCCTCAACAATTGGTGAAGGCAATTTCATCTCTATTTCTGCTTGTAGTGGTTCATCTGACAAAGACTCATCTTGTAGTTCTGGAACTGCTGATGCAATTTTCTTCTTCCTCCGGTCAGATGGTTTCTTTACCAATTTGATCTTCTTCTTTTCTTTCAATCCCTTTGTAGTTGTCTTGAATTTCTTTTTCTTTTGCTTCTTCTCTGCTGTTATGTCTATCTCAATAGCAGTTTGTTCAGTTGGATATTCTGCGGGTAGTGGCTCAGCGTCTTCAGGCAGTGGAGCATCAGTTTTTGGTATGTGATTTGCAGACTTCTCAGGAGCCACATTGTCAGTTTCCATGGGCTGTGGTTCTTATGCAGTAGCAGATTGTCCTGCAAGCTTGGCCTCAAAAACAGATTGCTTAGCCTTGATATCTTTAAGATCCTGCACAATATCTTTCAAGACATAATTTATCTCAGCAAGTTGTTCTTCTATATTGCCCATAGGATGTTTCCTGACTCCCTTGGGCTTTGGTTCAAGTGCAAGCAAATCAGTTTTATCATGCAAGCAATGTAGAAAGCCCTTTGTGATGGATTTAGACATAATTTCAGTATGTTCCTTAGGACTTATCGGAATACCATTCTATGCTAAAATTCCTTGAATCAAGGAAGGAAAAACAAGCAAATGATAGTCAAAGTTGTATGGACCAATCTGAACAATCATTCTATAAGCTAGCAAGCCAAAATTAATAGGTCTATTGGTGCCCAAACATAACAAAAATTTTACTCTGTCTTCCCGAACTTGATTTTGGTGTGATGAGGGAAGCCTATTAAATTGTGCAATCTTATGCATCACTCTGTACTTCTTTTTCAGATACTGCTGGTCAATTCCATCCCTCCATTTCCATTCTATATCCTCTCTCCCAGTCAGTTCTTTAATCACTACAGCCATATCAAAATTCTCATCCAAAGAAAGTAAACTTCCTATTGGTATATCAAAGAATGTGTTTATGACATTCGGTGAGAATTTCACAAACTTTCCTCTACAATATACTCTATGATAACGAAAGCTTTTCGGATCATCAATGGCAGTAGATATGTTGGCATAGAATTCTTGAATTAAAGACTTCACAGGGGGTAGGATATTGTTTACCGTACGAGACCAGTATATAGACTCAAGAAGATCACTCAACCCATAGTTATTGAAGTCGGTTAGCTTCACTGGTCTTTCTGTCTGCAACTTCCTCTTTGAAGTGTACTTCAAGAATTTTCGCTTGACGGCTGCTGTTAGGAACTTGTTATACTTTGGCTTCACTTTGTCTTTCATCCTTTTCAACAGAATCAATTCATCTTCGCTCATAGTAGGATCAATTGGGATCTCTACATGAGGCTGTTGTGAAGGAGAAGACTGTACACTGTCGCTACTATTATAACCAGAAGAGTTTTGGGAAGACGAAGAACTGTTGGTCTTTGAAGAATCAAAGGTGTTTGCCATTGTTAGGGTTTCAAGTTCTGTAAGAGCTTTTCTGAAAAGAGAGAGAACAGTAGGACGAGAGAGGAAGTGTAGAAATTGTTGTTGGAGTTTGATATGAATAGGAAAAGCCCTAATTGCTTTCGTAATATACTTGGCTAATTTAAAAAAATTTATTCCCACAAAATTTAATTTTAATTCCCTTTCCAAAACAGCTTAATAACTGTCATTAATGAATAAGAATTAAAAATTTGATTTCCATTAGAATAAGGAACTATAATAGAGTTGGGATTCCCGCCACTGAAACTTCTCCCCCTCAATTCAATATAGCTGACATGGCATTTTGACACATAGACACACAAGATAAATCAAATTTCGGATTGGCACAAAGAGCATCGTGTTAGCCCTAAGGCTACATGATAATTTTGATGATAACAATACACATTGATTAATTGAGATTTACTAACATGTTTATTTATGTGCAACAGTAATATCATTGAAATAATTGTAAAATCAAGAAGAGGCTTATTAAAATGAAGTGTTGAAGCTAAGGAGAAGATCACATGTTAAAGGCACCAAAGTTTAAGAACAGGGATTGACTCAAGGAATGTGACACATGAGCAATGTTCAATCAATTGGTCATATATATCTCTACAAATATCCAAATGATGTGATTCTTGAGCCTTTGGAAAGCTTACTCAATTTATAACATTTCATATGTTTTAATGAAATTCAAATTTCAAGTGTAGGGTTGTCCAAATCATCATGCAAGTTGAAAGACAAATGGAAGCAGCTGACATGAGCACTGAATACTCTTTTGGACATATCTTGAGCTAAAAAAATCAAAATGACTTGATTTTTGTGGCATTAGAAAGAGGACTTAATGAAGCACATTTCATATGTTTTGAATAAATTCAAATTTCAAACACAAGGCTAACATAATTGACATGTAATTCGGTGGACTGACACAGAGAAGAAAAATCAACTCATTTGAGCACCGAATCATGTTTTGTCCATATCTTGAGTTAGAGATATCCAAATGACTTGATTCTTATGGAATTGGAAAGACAATTCAATGGAGAAAATTTCATATTCTTTGAATAAATTCAAATTTTGGTGTGTTCGAAACTAGCAAGTATACTAGTCGCACAAGTAATAAAGTGATAAGTAAGATATCGTTCCCACGAGGATTGATTCTAATTGAATTTGTTATTTCCAGCAACAATAAACTAAACAGGGGGGATTTTTGTTGAATGCTTTACTAAATGAAATAAGAATGCAAGTAAAGAATAACAAAACAGAAAGTAAATTTGAATGAAAAATCAAAGGAAGAAAGCTGGTTAAGGGATCCTTCTCTACCACAAGATATGGATTTGCGAATTAATTGTAGAATTGTCATCTAATTACAGCATTGAAGTTATCAACCGTAGATAATAACAAGCTCTATTACCCCAATCTTTCCTTACTTTGTTGTTAAATAAAACAAGCTCTTTATTTAATCTTTATCCATTAAACAACCTAGAACAAGCTCTCTGAGTTTAATTCAATGGATTCATTATGATAAGAAAGATATGTTGATCTAAGCAATAAACACACAAGCTCGGATTATTTAACTTAGGTTATATTCTCCATTTGCTATCTCTGATCACAATTTTGCTACTAATGATTAGAAATTCAAGACAATTACGGATCAAGATTTCTAGTCTAGCATTAAATCACAACCAGATTATATTCAGTTGGCCACTCAAATACAATCAGCAAGCAATCATAAGCATTAAATATGGGAGAATACAAGCAACTTCAATTAGAGAATTAGATAACAATTCCTTACACAATCAACTTACAAAACCATATCAGGGGCTTTGAAATCACCCTCAACCAATTCAGATTCAGTTATACATGTTTAAGAACGTGGTAAATACACTACAACATGGAGACATTCCAGAAAATGAAAGGGAAGGGAAAAACTTAGCAAATTTGATGTAATTCTCTTTGGATTGTAGTTCTTCCTCTTCCCAAGCTTCCTTTCTCCTTCAAGAACTCCAAGAGATGAAAGAATTCCAGAGCTGAAGCCTCCACCACGTTCTCCCCTCTTCAAGTTATAAAATAAAACCCTAAAATGTGTTTAAATACTCTGCTACAGTGACTTGCTACAGTGCCCCGTATTATACATGCCACAGTGACTTGTGGAATTATATTTCTATACATCTCACACTGTTTTGATTAGAACTTTTGGTACACTGAATGGATTTATAAACCGTAAATTTCTCCAGAAAATATACTTCGAGAGCTTTCCAACGGTATATAATATGTCATCGGGTTCATTGTATATCAATACAATTAAATCCGAGAATATGGTTGACTAGCAGAGGTGAAAATGAAGGGTTTTACTCCATTTTTGTGCAAGTTTCTCCAAAACTCCTACAAATATCAAAACCACACAGAAACATAAAAATACCAAGGAATATAGCAAAGAAACATGGACGAATTGATATGAAAATGATATATAAATAGACACTTATCAAATTTCCCCACACTTAGACTTTGCTAGTCCTCGAGCAACTACGACAATATGAAATAAAACTAAACCGAAACAGAATCAACAAAAAAATTAAAACACACAAATGCTTCATCTTGCAAATAGGCCTCAAAGATTGTACTTAATCACAACCCAAGGAAAACTTCAAAATAATGCACTTGATCAAGAATTTTGTCCGAAAGATTAGTTTCGCTTCACTTCAATTCTTCAAGTGTGTGTGTGTAGAGCCATTCTCACCTAATCACTTGTAACCCGATGAGTTTATGCATAAAAATGAATCATATTTAATATTGAAGATGTGTGTATAAATGAACTCCATAGGCCTGGTTTTCAAGTCACTCTCCACTAATGTAGACATGCACAACACCAAGGATCAAGTAGGACTTTATTAAGCTTGTAACGTTTGGCTTGGGTGAAGGTATGATAAAAGATAATAATTTGGCTCAAATCACCCACAAACACATAAATCATTCAAGACTATGTAGAGCTCAACCCTATAACACAACTTTATTTCAATTCACTAAGTTACTCCTCCAAACTTATTTCGAACACTCAATCTTCTTTTTTTTTTTTTGTAGAAAACAAAAGAAAACTACACCCCCACACTTTGTTGTTTCATTCTTTTTAGAACACTTAAGGGTATAGATCTCTTATTCTTCTTCTTTTGTTCTCTTTTTTTTTCTTTTTTTTCTTTTTTTTTTATATTACACTTCCCCTCCCCCACACTTAAACAACACATTGTCCTCAATGTGTAAGTATGTGGACGATAAGTACAGATTGCCTTTTTTTCTTTTTTTTTTTACAAACACAATAGAACTCACTTGCATTGCTCATGACACATCCCAACCTCCTCTAACTTCCCAAAACCAGAACATAGCTCAGAATTTAATTGTGAATGATCTACATGCTCATAGGTAAGGGTTAAACTGGTTGGAACAAATTCATTTGAGGTTAGGAAATCTTTTAGTGAGTTAACAAAGAAAAAGGCTTACAAAGGCTCAAAGGGGGTAACTAGGGATCAATTTCAGTCAAGGTTGGCTATTAAGGCTCAAACGGTCCAAAGATGGCCTAAATCATTTCCCCAATGTTGCACAGTCTAGGATTTCGCCTTGAGTGACCATCAAACAATTCTAGAATTCATTGAAATCTGAAGAAACTTTTAAATTACATAAACTTTCTCTAAGTGAACAAATAACTCAGTGATAATAGCTCAGTGCTCAATGTTGCCAAGGAATCAAAAGCAAAGCGAAAACCAATAAACATTTCAAGCACATAGATCCATGCATCATTTATTATTTTCCAAGAGTTATTCTTAATTCAATCATTATCTTATCATCGACCCACAAAATGCAAGAAAGAGGTACGTGGCGTTGTTACACCTGAGTCAAGATTGTATATTTCAACAATCCTTAGGACCAGTAGCCGCAGACTTAAGGTTTCCAGCCTATATACTTTTATTATGAAAGAACAAAACAAGAAACAAGACACTTCAAACAACATGAAATAAACAAACTACAAAGTTATTAAGGAAGATTGCGTTTCAAGGGTTAAGGAAACCCCATATTCTGCCATTCTCAGGTTTTTCCACAATTTTTTTTTTCGAATCAAAACTAATAAAGACAAAAACACACAACAACTCTAAATTACACAAAACTAAACTTACTCATAAAATAACAAAGTCCAACAAGCCAGCAAACAAAAATCAAGTCAGTTAGAATGGGTCTAAAAAGTTTAGAAGTTAACCTCCTTATTCAGCCATTATGGATTGAAGAGATCCAGAATGCGTTTCAAGAGGAATTAAACTTTTTAAGCCACCACTCTAAAAGCCATGATTAGAAAATATTACCTGGGGCGAAAGAAATAACCTGAAAAAGCTCCAAAGAAATAACATGAAAACTCTCAAATAAACACAATAAAAAGAAAGCAAACAAAAACAAAGCAAACCAGTAGATAGAGATTACAGATGGAGCGTTAAATCCAGTTTACGCCTCTTATTGCCTTCTCCAAACCAATCTATCCGAGCCATTGTTGAATCAGGCGAATAGACGAATTCTTGTAATTTGTCAATTAACTCCCCTGCAGTTGAAGCTGTAACCAGGATTTGCCTCGCTGACGTGAGATGAAGTTTTTTTCTACTGCTTGATCAAGAAAAGACAACAAACCATCAAAAAAATTATTGACATTTAACAAACCAATGGTTTCCGATGGATGTTTAGCTGTGCCCAAGAGGTGATTTGAAATATCTCCTCTAATGTACCATAACCACCGGGCAAAGCTATAAATGCATCGGACTAACAACCATATGTGCAATACGCTCATGCATGCTAGAGACCTGTAACTCTTCCCCGATTGTATTGCCTACGATGTCTCGTACAGCTAATGGTTTAGGGATAATGCCGAGAACTTTACTTCCTCCCAAGGATGCAGCTGTCGACACACACCCCATTAACCCAAGACTACCCCCTCCATAAATCAAATGAATACCCCTCTCAGCTAATGTCCTACCAAGATCAAGAGCTGCTGTTGTAAACTCTCCATCTTTACCAAATTGCGATCCACAAAATACGCATATATTTTGGAATCGCCGAATTGGTGTTTCTCCATTTCTACAAGTGCTCTAACCTTGTGTAAGACAATGATGCACGTTAGGTAATATGCTTTTCAAGTGTAAGACAGGTTATAATAATGACATTTGAAAATATGGAGAATGGATATATACACACGTAAAAACTCTCAAATTTGACACATGGGGACATAATTTCGGTGGGGGTTGCTCGATGCAGATTTATCGCCCCAAGATTTGAAAAAATGAGATATGCTTTCGGCGAGGTTTGACAAAACCTACACACTTGTCTCCCGCGTGAAACATGGAAAATAGAGATACACTTTCGGCGGGGGTTGACAAAACCCCCATACTTGTCTCCCACGTGAAGCATTAAAAAATGGAGATACACTTTCGGTGGAGGTTGACAAAACCTCCACACTTGTCTCCCACGTGTACTTATGCCATAGGGGTAGTCATATGGTTTGTCAAAAAGAAAACTTGAAATTAAAACAAACAAAATCAACAAACAACAACAACACAAAAACAACATTGATAATCAGATCAAACGAAACAAGAAAGAAATAAAATTCGACAACAACAACACACATTCAAATATACAAGTAGTTGTGATTGTGGCTCACATCTTCCTCTGGTTTTACGTCCAGTAACGGCTGAAACGCCTTCTATGAGTCGGGGATTTGCTTCCCATCCAGTTTTCTTATAAACTGGCAAACAGGTCGTTTTTAGTCAGATTCCCTAGACTATAACACTGCAATTCATCACGAAATTGTGTCCATAGATTAAGCAATTCACGCTGAACAAGTCCACAAGAATGTGACTCGAGAGTTAACAAAACATTATCCAGCGACTCATTACTCAAACCATTCTTAATAAATGAAAGTTTATCTTCTCTATTCCTGGACGCAAAACCTAATGAACGACAAGTCTGGTTACAATTCCATCTAGCACATTTATAACATACTTGTAACCTTTTCGCTTTCGCCTCTTGGCGTAGTAGCTCTTTCCTAGACCAGGCATGTATTTTGCGAGATTAATGTCCGGCTCACCGGACAATCTCACCTTGGCTTCGATAAGCCATCGGATATCCGCAGGCACATTTAGAAGCATCAACGCCCAAAGTCTAGTCATCCGTACTTTATAAATTTTAAACACAGCATTTTGAGGAAGTGAAGGGAAATATTTACGAAGGTTCGACAGAAAGATATCGGCATCCATTGAAGAGGAGAAAAGGAAGAGATATTACCATAATTCGATTGAGTTTGTTCTTCTCCCAGATATGCACGATTCAAACCTTCGAGCAATGACTTCAGCTCCCGTTTGGATGTTTCCTCAAGCTGTTGCACAAATGAACACAAAGTACGAAATAAACAAATTAAACAAAAGAAACGAAAAGAAAAGAGCAGAAACGAAACTAAAGACATATAAAAGAGATAACAATACAATAGCAAACAAAAGTAAAAAAACAAGTAAAAAAAAAAAAAAATATATATATATATATATAATATATATAAACGAATAAGACAGATGGTAAGGAGAGATAAAACCTGGTCAATTTGATGGTTTACGAAAGGAATCTCCTCGAGACACAAAAATTGATCATTATTACCTTATTTTATTTTTCTTTTCTTTTTTTATTTATTTTTCAAAAACATTGGGTTGCCTCCCAATAAGCGCTTGGTTTAACGTCCTCAGCCCGACGTTGGTTCCATCATGGCAGGGTCCAATCTCTGCTGTGCTTCTCTAGTGGGCTTAGACCCTTCTTTCCACAAGAAATGGTGCACGCATATGGCTGGGCCTTGGATGTGAGCACTTGTCCACCCAATAGTCGTTTTGTGATCTCTAAGTACTTGGATGAGTTTCACTTCTTGTATTGGTGCAAGGCCCATTTCTATTATAATTGGCAAAGTACCATTCTCGCCCAAGAATCCATGATTCAAATGATCTGGAAGTGACTTAAGCTCCACGGTATTGGCCTTCATCACAGAATGAAAAAGTTTCTCATTAGATAAAGACAATTCAAAATACGAAACATCATACCTGCTTATGGTTATGGCTATAGTCTCATCTAAGCTTGCCAGAGCTTCCTTCACTTCTTTAGACACTTGTATCAAAATTCTTGATTCCTTAGAATTTTTTGTCCCTATGTGCTCACTAATAGCTACATCCAATCCATTTTTGCAAGTTAACTCAAAACATTGTTGTGGCAGAGAATCAGGAACGTCAACTACAAAAACAGAATATAAGTCACTAGGGCACCTCATTGCCTCAAAAATATTGAAACGGATCACCTTGCCATCAAACACTATGGTGAGAGTGCCATCATGAACATCAATCTTGGTTCTAGCAGTTTTCGAGAATGGTCTCTCTATAAGAATCGGTGTTGGATTAGGAGATGTCTCATCCTCTATTTCAAGAACATAACAGTCTGCTGGGAAAATCAATTGATTCACCTGCACAAGCACATCTTCCACAACTCTTTTGGTATAAGCATTAAAACGATCAGCAATTTGAATGGTAATACCAATTTCGCAAAAGGTCCAAGATTTAAAGAAGCATAAATAGAATATGGCATGATGTTAATAGATGCTTCTAAATCTAACATAGCTCTTTCAAACTTGGTTTTACCAATGGTGCATGGAATGGTGACCGTACCTGGATCTTTGCATTTCGGAAGAATTTTTCTTTGTAGTACAGCTGAAACATTTTCCCCACACTTACTTTCTCATTCCTTTTAACTTTCTCTTGCTGGTGCATAACTCCTTGAGACATTTTATATAATGAGGTACTTGCTCGATAGCATCCAGAAGTGGTATATTTACCTCGATTTTGTGAGAAGTTTCCAGGATTTCTTGTTCTTGTTCCTCCTTCTTCAATTTTGCAAATCTGCTAGGAAATGGTGGAGGAGTAACATAAGAAGTAATTTGAGTTTCAAGATCGACCTTAGAAGATGATGTGTTGTTCATGGTAGAAGTGGTGTCATCTCTTTCATCAGTTTGTGATTTCTTTGTCAGGTTTGGATACTTGCCCCAGTTTCCATTTGCTCTCCATTTCGAATTTGCTCTCCACTTCGCAAAGTTATCGCACAATCATTCTCTCTTGGATTGATCACCGTTTGAGAAGATAATTTTTCTGAGTCTTGGCCCTCGAATTTGCTCATGCTAGTAGCCAATTGTCCCATTTGATTTGCCAGGTTTTGGATACTTGCCCCAGTTTCCTGCTGGAATTGCATTGTGTTAGTGGCAAGTGCATTAACAATATCCTGGAGAGACATACCTGAGTTTTGTGAAGCTGGTTGTGGTGCTGGATGTGGCATTGGTGGTGGTTGCATTTGAAATGTTTGCTGCACTCTAGGTTGGTTGAAACCTTGTGGCCGATTTGGCATCACATTTGGAGTGATTTGTTGATGATTCCAGTAACTGAAATTATGGTGATCTTCCCATCCAGCATTGAAGTGTTAGAGAAAGGATCATACCATTGCCTTGTTTGTCCTGGAAATCCACCCATGGCATTGGCTTGTTCCATATATTCTTCTTGTAAAGTTGGATACATGTCGATTGGATGCTCCATCGTAGAATATATCCCACATTCATAGATTTTTGCATATCTCCTACAGCCATGTTTTCCACAAGAGAGGTTAGCTCAGAAAGTTGTTGTTCAATGTTCGGAGTGCTTACCTCATTTACTCTCCATGGTACTTGTGGCTCAAATCCGCTACTGAATTGATAGAAGTTTACTGCCATGTTATCTAAACACAAACAATCAGAAAAGAAAAACAAAAAAAAAATGAGAATTAACAATAAAAACAAAACAACAAATCGATTAGAAAATCAATCCCCGGCAACGGCGCCAAAAACTTTGTGCGTTCGAAACTAGCAAGTATACTAGTCGCACAAGTAATAAAGTGATAAGTAAGATATCGTTCCCACGAGGATTGATTCTAATTGAATTTGTTATTTCCAGCAACAATAAACTAAACAGGGGGGGATTTTTGTTGAATGCTTTACTAAATGAAATAAGAATGCAAGTAAAGAATAACAAAACAGAAAGTAAATTTGAATGAAAAATCAATGGGAGAAAGCTGGTTAAGGGATCCTTCTCTACCACAAGATATGGATTTGGAATTAATTGTAGAATTGTCATCTAATTACAGCATTGAAGTTATCAACCGTAGATAATAACAAGCTCTATTACCCCAATCTTTCCTTACTTTGTTGTTAAATAAAACAAGCTCTTTATTTAATCTCTATCCATAAACAACCTAGAACAAGCTCTCTGAGTTTAATTCAATGGATGCATTATGATAAGAAAGATAGGTTGATCTAAGAAATAAACACACAAGCTCGGATTATTTAACTTAGGTTATATTCTCCAATTGTAATCTCTGATCACAATTTTGCTACTAATGATTAGAAATTCAAGACAATTACGGATCAAGATTTCTAGTCTAGCAATAAATCACAATCAGATTATATTCAGGTGGCCACTCAAATACAATTAGCAAGCAATCATAAGCATTAAATATGGGAGAATACAAGCAACTTCAATTAGAGAATTGGATAACAATTCCGTACACAATCAACTTACAAAAACCATATCAGGGGCTTTGAAATCACCCTCAACCAATTCAGATTCAGTTACACATGTTTAAGAACGTGGTAAATACAATACAACATGGAGACATTCCAGAAAATGAAAGGGAAGGGAAAAACTTAGCAAATTTGATGTAATTCTCTTTGGATTGTAGTTCTTCCTCTTTCCAAGCTTCCTTTCTCCGTCAAGAACTCCAAGAGATGAAAGAATTCCAGAGCTGCAGCCTCCACCACGTTCTCCCCTCTTCAAGTTATGAAAATAAAACCCTAAAATGTGTTTAAATACTCTGCTACAGTGGCTTGCTACAGTGCCCCGTATTATACCTGTCTCTTATACACATCTAGATGTGTATAAGAGACAGTTTCTATACACTCACACTGTTTTGATTACAACTTTTGGTACACTGAATGGATTTATAAACCGTAAATTTCTCCAGAAAATAGACTTCGAGAGCTTTCCAACGGTATATAACATGTCGTCGGGTTCATTGTATATCAATACAATTAAATCCGAGAAGATCACTGACTCGCAGAGGTGAAAATGAAGGGTTTTACTCCATTTTTGTGCAAGTTGCTCCAAAACTCCTACAAACATCAAAACCACACAAAAACATAAAAATACCAAGGAATATAGCAAAGAAACATGGACGAATTGATATGAAAATGATATATAAATAGACACTTATCAAATTTCAAACAGAAGGTCGACATAATACACATGCAAGTCGGTAGACTGACACATGGAAGAAAAATCAAGTCACATGAGCACCAAATAGTTTTTTGGCTATATCTTAAGCTACAGATATCCAAATGACTTGGTTCTTAATGCGTTGGAAAGCTTATTCAATTGTACAGATCTTTTATGTTTATCAAATTTTCAAATTTCAAACACAACATTGACAAAAATGGCAGACAAGATTATAGTTTTTATGATGGGCATAAAATTTAGAGTTAGTGTCTTCACTTGATTAAGTTCATCCCATTTGCCTATAAAAAGAGCCCTTCTCCCATGCATTCAATAAGAGAAGAAAAGAGAAAGAGAAGTATCTATCAAGAAAAAAAAAAAACAAGAGAAATATCAAGTCTAGAGAGCTTTTATATTCTTTATCTACTCTTTGAAGAGAGTTATACTTTTGTTGTAAAAATTATCTTTGTTCTTGTATTGTGGTGAGAGTGAGATCTTCTTGTAAAGGATAAAAGTTATCCTTGAGAGAACTCTTAGTGTGTTGTTATCAAGGGTTGAAGAAAGTTGCCTTGGTAAGGTTGTTCATCAAGAAGAACTCTTGGTGTGGTGTTATCAAGGGTTGAAGGAAGTTGCCTTGGTGACGTTGTTCATCAAGAAGAACTCTTGGTGTGGTGTTATCAAGCGTTGAAGGAAGTTGCCTTGGTGAGGTTGTTCATCAAGAAGAACTCTTGGTGTGGTGTTATCAAGAGTTGGAAGATAAAGTCTTGGTGAGGGTGTTCATCAAGCAAGTTGTAAAGAATTCTACAACTTAGTGGAAAGCCTAGCTTGTGGAGCTAGGAGCCCGTGGACGTAGGCAAGGTTTGCCAAACCACGTAAATTGAGTTTACACTCTCTCTATCCCTTTCCTCTTTATGTTTACTTGCACTTGTGATTGTTCTTTATAGCTATTCTCTTGATTGCATTCTATTTTTATCTTTTTCACCTTTATTCTCAAAGAAAGAGTTAAATAATTGTGATTTTTCAAGAAAAGTTTTCTAAGTCCGTTTCTATAAATAAAAACTCAATTCACCCCCCTCTTGGGTTGCCATACCTGGGTCAACACATCGTATGATACAAAAAACATAACAAAAAACAGTTAAACTTAACATAACAATAATATCTGAACATCATATGAATCATTCTAAGAAAGCATATTTCAGAGCTGTTTATTACTTTCACATGAAAGCTATTTTTCATTTTTTCTTTTCAATTGATTGAGATGTCAAAATTAATATTTTGACATATTATGAATTAATCACATTGGATTGTGAATACAGTAGCTTTCACACAATATAGAGGTAGCCCTTTTCATTTGAGTGGGTGACCTCAACATATTTCTTAGATACCCTGAGGTTACTCTCAATGATAGCTTTCACGCATCATATATTGGTAGCCCTCTCTGTATTTTTCATTTTAAACCAGTATCTTATCACTCACACAATTTTTATATTGCAGGTCACACATGCTAAATTACAAGAAAACTTATGATATTACAGATACAATTAACATAACAACAAGCAGTGTTTATTCAGATAACTGACAGATGCCTAAGGCCTTTCTTAGAATCTCAAATCTTGTTGTATCTAATGCCTTAGTGAACAAGTCAGTTAATTGTTTATCAGTGGAGATTGTTCAATGTGTATCACCCTAGACTTTATAAGTTCCTTTATAAAATGGTATCTTATGTCAATGTGTTTTGTTCTAGAATGCTAAATAGGATTTTGAGAAATATTTATAGCACTAGTATAATCACAAAACACAGTTATAGGTTTCTGTTCAATACCATAATCACTCAACATTTGCTTCATCTACAGTAGTTGTGTGCAAAACTTCCTACTGCTATGCACTTAGCTTCAATAGTAGATAAAGAAATAGAGTTTTGCTTTTTGCTGTGCCAAGAGACCAAGTTAGTACCAAGATAAAAAAACCCTCCTGATGTGCTTTTTTTGTCATCTGTATTTTCTACCCATTCAGCATTACTAAACCCTGCAAGATAATCATTTGTATCTTTAGAAAGCCATAGACCATAATCATGAGTTCCATGTACATACTTGATGATTCTCTTAGCAACTGCCAGATGTGATTCTTTGGGGCTTACTTGAAATCTTGCGCAAAGTCTTACACTAAAGCACAAGTCTGGTCTACTTGCTATGAGGTATAACAGGCTGCCAATAATGCTTATGTACAAACTTGCATCAACCTCTTTTCCTGCATTGTCTTTTGAAAGTTTTAGATTAGTACTAATAGGAGTTTTCATTGGTTTTGAATTCTCAAGTCCAAATTTCTTTACAAGATTTTTAGCATATTTTGATTGAGATATAAATATCCCATCATTCATTTGCTTAACCTGCAATCCAAGAAAGAAATTTAATTCTCCTACCATGCTCATCTCAAATTCTTCCTGCATCAACTTAACAAACTCGTTAGTTTTACTTTTGTTAGTTGATCCGAAAACAATGTCATCAAAATATATTTAAGCAATAATAAAATGGTTAGATGTATGTTTGATAAACAAAGTCTTATCATTGCTGCCTTTTTTATAACCACTGTTGATCAAAAAATTTATGAACCGTTCATACCAAGCTATAGGAGCTTGTTGCAATCCATACAAAGCTTTATGCAATCTGTACACAAAATATGGATATTTTGGATCTTCAAAACCATTAGGCTGTTTAATAAAAACTTCTTCATTGAGATAGCCATTCAAAAAAAGTTGTTTTAACATCCATTTGGTACAACTTAAAATCAAGCGAACAAGCAATTGCAAGTAGTAATCTGATTGACTAAAGTCTAGCTACTGGTGCAAAGGTTTCATCAAAGTCTATGCCTTCTACTTGAGCATAACCTTGTGCTACTAGCCTAGCTTTATTTCTTACTACTTGACCACTTTCATCAGTTTTATTTTTTAATATCCATTTAGTTCCAATGAAATTTGCATTTTCTGGTATAGGAACTAATTCCCACACTTCATTTCTTTTAAACTGATTAAGTTCATCTTGCATTCTTGAATCCAAACATCTTATTTTAAAGCTTCTTTCACATTTTTTGGTTCAACTAATGAAACATAACATGGAAACCTTACCTGATTCCTTACCTTGCTCCTAGTTTTTATCATGCCATCTGGTGTTCCAATGATAGAGCTGGTTGGATGTGCCTTTTGAATCCAAGTGGGTGAATCTTTCCTTTCATCTTCATTTCGGATCGATTCTTTGTTTAGATCTGAGTTGTCAGTTTTTGTTGTTGTGTCTGATGTAACAGCAGTTGTTTCCTCTTTCATAACTGAATCATCTTTCTTACTATTGCTGTTAGAATTTGATTTTTTTTGTATCTTCTATAAAGCTAGTTATGCTTTCCTCTTGTGAGTATTCTGCATAATCATCTAGATCATCAAAGACAACATTTGCAGATTCCATGACTGCCTCAGTTCAAAGATTGTAAACTCGATATGCTTTGTTATTTTATGCATATTCCACAGAAACTCCTTCATCACTCCTTTGATCTAATTTTCCTAACTGCTCTCTGTCATTTAAGATGTAACACCTACATTCAAAGGCATGAAAATACTTCAAATTAGGTTTTCTACCTTTCAAAATTTCATAAGGCATCCGGTTAGTTCTAGGTCTTAGAAAAACTCTATTTGAAATATAACAAGTAGTGCTTATTGCTTCAGCCCATAGCCTTTTGGTCAACTTCTTGCTATTGAGTATCACTCTAGCCATCTCTTGAAGAGTTCTATTCTTCCTTTCCATAATGCCATTTTGTTCAAAGGTTTTAGGAGCTGAAAATTCATGATCGATACCATGATATTTGCAAAAATCAGCATAGCTAACATTTTTTAACTCCTTGCCATGATCACTTCTTATTCTAACTATCCTGCCAATGTTCCTACTTTGCTCATTTTCAAGCTTAACACAAAGATTCCTGAAAGCTTCAAAAGTGTCAGATTTTTCTTTAATAAAATCAACCCAATTATATCTAGAAAAATCATCCACACAAACAAATATGTCTCTCTTACCTGTAATGCTTTCAATTTGCATAGGACCCATAAGATCCATGTGAAGCAAATCAAGTATCTTGGATGTGCTAAGATGTGGATGGATTTGTACGAACTTCTAATTTGTTTTCCCATTTGACATGGTCCACAAATTTCATTTACATTGTCATAAATTTAGGAACTTCTTTTATAGCACCTAACTTAATCAATCTAACCAAGTCTTTGTAATTTAGGTGACCTAATTTTTGGTGCCACAATTCCAAATCTGAAATCTTAGCTTTAGATGCAATTTTTACCAAATATCAATTATCCAAAGATCTATTTCCTTCTAAAATGCATTTACCAAGGTTGTCTAAGACCATACATTTTTTTTGTGTGAAATTAACAATATATTTATCATCACGTATCTGACTAATACTAATTAGATTAGCTTTCAAACCTTCAACCAACAAGATATTTTGAAATTTGGATAGGGCTTTGACATTTAAAGTGCCCTTGCCAATGATCTTACTCTTTGCTCCATCTCCATAAGTGACATTTCCTTCCTTGCATGCTTTAAAAATTTTGAAAAACTGTTTATTTCCAGTCATATGCTTGGAACAGCCACTGTCAAAGTACCACAAATCGTTAGAAGATTGTTTAAGAGCAGTGTAAGCAAAATGGCATACTGTCTTGTCTTTCTTAACCTACTGTAGTTGTGACTTTGGTAACAGTTTGAACTGTTTTGATATTTTATGCAAGAGATTCAACAATTTAAAGCATCTAGGCCTACTGTATCCCTTTTTACCACAAAAATAACAAATTGGAATGAATTTTCTTACCTTTTCAATACTGGGTTTGAACGAACTCATAAGAGAAACAAATGTTTCATTACTTTTTGAACTAGGACTGGATCTTATTGAGTTAGGTTAAGAATTTTTACCTGATGTTGAGGCTTTTACAAACACTATTTTTTATGAAGATGCAACATTACCTTCCGTGTATCCTAATCCATGTTTGTTGGAGTTGTCTCTTCAAAGACTCAAGACCTGATCAAGTTTAGCTGACCCGATTTTGAGATGATCAACAAATCTTTTGCTCTCACTCAACTCTGTTGTGCTTTTCTCAACATGTGTTGTTTTGTCTGTCAAACCAATCTCCAGTTCTATGATATGGTTTTCAGCTTAAGATTTTTCACATTTCAGTACTTTAATCTCCTTCTTCAAGGTTTTCATTTCTTCCTTCTGATTCAGCCATTCACCATAGAGTGCATTATAAGTCTCTTGCAACTCTTCATAGTATTATGGACCTTCTTCTTCATCTGAATGATCAGCATTGATTCTGCAGTGTTCTGTTATGTCAGTTACAATAGCTTTCCCTTTATCGACTACTGATGCTGTCAATGCAACAAAATTATTCATGCATTCTTGATCATCTGAATCAGATTCTGATTCATCACTCCAAGTATGTGTCAAGCCTTTATTTTTCTTCTTGAGATTAGCACATTCAGATTGAATATGCCTATAACCTGAACATTGAAAACACTGAATCCGTCCTTTCTTATCAGGCTGCTTTGATTTCGTCTTGTCATTCTCCTTGTTGAATTTCCCGAACTTGTCTTCATTTGAGTTTGATGGCTTTCCTTGATTCTTTTTCCCGAAATTCTTTTTCATGAACTTGGCATAATTCTTTGCTAGAAAAGCAATCTATTTAGAATCAGTTTCATCAAGTTCATCATTACTTTCATCATCAGATTCTTCAGTTTTAACATTGAATGCAATGCTTTATCGTTTTTGCTTCCTAGTACTCTGATTAATTTCAAAGTTTTGGAGAATGCCAATCAGTTCATCAACCCTCATCTCATCAGTGTTTTTAACTTCCTCAATGGTTGAAATTTTAAGTTAAAAATTATCTAGAATAGACCTAATTATTTTGCTAACAATTTCTGCATTAGTAAAAGTTTTGCCAAGCATGTATGCTGAATTTGTGAAATGACATATCTTAGAGTAAAACTCAGAATTTGACTCATCCTCATGCATCATCGAATTTTCAAATTGGGAATTCAATCTCATCAAATTAGATCTTTTAACAGATGTGGTACGTTCATGTTCTACCTCAAGTATGTCTCAAGCTTCTTTGGCCACTTTGCACCTTGAAATCTATCCGAAATTGTTTAAGTCCACTGCAGTAAAAATTGCATTAAGAGCCTTTGAGTTCCAGCTTGAACGTCTGTACTCCTCATCAGTCCATTCCTCCTCATATTTGGGTTCAGCATCACCAAAAGCATTCAACTTTGATGGCGGTATCCATCCTTTAAGCACACTGGTCCATGCCCTATCATCAAGAGATTTGATTATCATCATCATTCTTACCTTCCAATTTGGATAATTACCATCATCAAGAATAGGTGGTTGTGTTCTGGATCCTCCATTACGAATAAACTCCATCCTTCCAGATCAGCGTGATCGTTTTCTTCACTTGTCTAGCAGTGAACCTACTCTGATACCAATTGTAAGTTCTGGAAGTATGCAGTTATAAGTAATATAACAGAAAACTGTAAAGTAAATCGGCACAGAAGGATTTTTACGTGGTCCGGTTATAACCAACCTACATCCACG
The DNA here is from genome assembly GCA_013180625.2 of Boswellia sacra. Lineage (NCBI taxonomy): Eukaryota > Viridiplantae > Streptophyta > Magnoliopsida > Sapindales > Burseraceae > Boswellia > Boswellia sacra. The sequence continues at coordinate 60,594 of SNVD02000026.1, read as the reverse complement.
AACAGCTATAGAGCTGTAATTCACTAAGTTCTTGTTTGTACAATCTTTAGGATCGTTATAATACTGACTCACTCTCACACACTGACCTAATCTTTGTAAAACAAAATCTCGCCAAGATCTTAAACTCTAGTGATACTGCTCACTTTCTGTCGCAGATAACTTAACAACACACTATTAAGTATATCATAACCACGATGCCGACACTGAATTACATAAACACTTAACTCGCAAGTTCTCTTAAGTGTCTACTAACTCACACATACCTAATCAACAATTCATGTACGATTACAACCTCTCATATATGAATAAAACACTCATAAAATCAAATCAAATAGACAATCCTATTTGCATTGAAGCTCTCCCTTTAATCCTTGGAATGCCATGACATGAACTCCCACAACCAATCGACTAATCAAGACACTCAGTTATGTAAAAATAACTTTGTATATATAGTGGGAGATCTGGACGAAATCTCCTTAGATTCCTATAAAAATCCTAATCAAACTCATATTAGGATAATGACAAATATAATTGGAAGTGATATAAATATAACTCCTAAAGGGATTAGGACACAAATAGATATTCTCCTATTTTGACTAGGATACATGAAATAATGTCCTATTCTAAGAAGATATTTATTATAAATCAAATACTTCCTAAAATATTCTTATAGAAAAAGTAAAATAAGAAATAAACTAATATTCTTATTTTATCACAAGTTGAACAAAAATAACATGTGCATGGCACATGCATACGTGTCACACGTTGACACCAACAACCACCTTTGAGCACATACCATTGATTTGGTATAAAAAAAGACCAACTCAAGGGGGCATGTCTTTCTCGAAGGAGCCCAAACCGTTAGACCCTTAAACTCAAGCCCACGTAGATGAATCTAGAAATTTTCAATAGGATAAATATCTAAGACCCATGTTGAAATGCATGTCTATGGATGTAAATTCCCTATGATTAGATTAACACCAACTCAAATCGCATAGAAACATGAATAAATGCCACATGTCGAGTCACCCATAAGAACAAAAATGGGGACAGGTGCCATGAGTTAAGGTTATCATGACATATAGAAGTCACGCTTTGATAATCATGTAGAATCTAACATCAACTTGAAGGCTAGAATTAGGTGAGAGAATCTCGCATTCTCACATTCTATGATGATGCCTTAGGAATGAGGCCAAAAATCCTAGGAAAAGAGACTCAACCTCACGTGTGTGGGAGAAATAAGGTTGGAAGGCTAAAAGAATGTCCATGCCCTTATATGAGCATGCATCATATCATGCATACATGCATGCATTCATGGCATTAACACCTTTGTTTTGTAGCCATCATAGCTTGGGTTAGATGAGGTGGTCATTTGAAAAGGCAAGAAGAACCAGTTGCTAAAATGACCACATCGAACAACAACCAAGAGATGGTCCAACTCATTGAAGCATTTCAAAATGGGCCCAACCGCATGAGCCAAGCGCCACCCAAAGTTGATGGTGATGATGAGACTAGCCACGGAAGGGATAGGGGAAAAGCCCAGCCGACCAAGATGAACCTGAGTCGATCAAGCAGTTAGACAAAGACATGGAGAAGGTATAATCTCTTTTGAAGAAGAAGGGGTTAAAAGGGGTCAAAGACCTAGACTACATCTTGCTCATTAGAGATAGTGATTTGCCATCGAAGTTTCGTATGCCAAACTTCCCAAGTTCAATGGAGAGGGAAACCCAAAGACACTTGAGGAAGTATGTTACTGTCATGGCCACCACTACTTTGTCAAAGGAGTATATCTTGAAGTACTTCATGCTATCTCTAGAAGGTGACGTGGTAGTATGGTACCATGATCTTCCTAAAAGAGTTGGAGAAGATTAGGAGGAGTTATCTAAATAGTTTGTATAATAATATCGCCACAATACCTAACTGGGGGTAATTTTGAGAGATTTGGAGACGACTCGCTACAAGCCCAATGAGGCTTTTTCGGAGTACCTAGTCGGTTAAAGGGCAAAAGCTGCCAAGATGACCATAGGGACCGCGAAGAAGGACCAGGTCCGTATGGTAATCAACAGAGCCCATACCTTCATCAATGATAGACTAACAGGCTTTTTGATCAAAACTTAGAACACTTGTATGATTCGAGTATCCAAATGGAAGATTTGGAGACCAGGTAGAAAAGAAGTAACGTCCATTACCCTAGAAGAAATCAGGGGTAATACCACAAAGCTAGTAAGTCTAGTATAAAGCCTGTTAAGGTGAAAATAGCCACCCAACAAAGGAAGTTCAATCATTTGGGGAGACCTTGTCAAAGATTTTTGCAAGGTTGAGAGTTGAAGGGATCTTGTAACCATTGCCACCAAGAAAGCTTCCAAATCCTTTACCAAGGAATTAGAGGCATCACGAGAATTACGAATTTCAACAAGTCATAAGATCGATAATTGCACTCATCTCCATCGCGAGATCCAAGATTTGATCGATGAGGGCCTGATTCCAGATCCAAAGACACAAGAGCCCGACACTAGAAGCAATCCATTACATAACTATAACTGGGTACCTCCTTCAATGACCAACATGATTGGATCAGGCTTGATCGAAGAGCAAGTCATGGATTCTTTTGAAGAAAGTGGATCTTGCAAGGCCGAGAGAGTTAAGAGAAGGGAGAAGTCCAAGCTTGAGCAGCAAGAAGGGTCTACAAGAAAGGTGGCCACAAAGAAGAAGCCTAAGGTTGAAGAACCCAAGGAAGAAAAGCCCAAATAGATCATTGAAAGGGCGAAAGATGAGCCCATTCCTTTGGCAGCCTATATCTTCACTAACAAGGGTAGATGGAGTAGTAAAGGGAGCCAAACGAAGCTTGGAACCCTAATTTGTGTGCCTCAATGAACAAAGAAGCATCCACTAAGAATAACTCGACGTCACCAAGCGCCTTTGCTAAGAAGTGGATGACTAGAAAAGGGGCTAGAAGAGGCCCACCACCTAGAAGACTTAAGGTGAAGAAGGGTAATTAAGTTAGGAAAGGGAAAAAAGTTGAGAGACCTGTGCAGAGAGAGAGTTTGTCCAAAAGGTGCAAAGAAGTAAGAGTTATGGGAATATGGGATGACATTCCTAAAGTCAACCCTTCCAAAACTTTTAGGCTAACTTTAGTATTGATGAAGAAGAGGAAGTGAAAATTGAGAGAGAAAAACTAAGGGGTGAGGATGAGAATGTCCAAGAAGTAATAAGGAATGGTAGATTTTACCATGGGAATGAGAAAGAAAAAACAATCAAAAGAAAAGACTATTGAGAAAGGCAAAGAAGTTGCCACGGAATAAACTAAAGAAAAAGAGGATCAAGTGATCAAGCAGTTGAAGTAAACTCAAGTGAATGCTAGCATTTGGGACTTGTTGATCTCATCCCAAAGGCATAGAGAAGCCATAGTGAAGGCATTGGCAGAGGTGGAGATATCAATGGCTGCCACTCCAAATGAAATTTTGACCGCCTTGACTAGAAGAGAACCCAAAGGGTAAATGAGAAGGGTGTGATCACCTTCACTGATGATGATTTACCTTTCAAATGAAGGAATCGCAATAAGCCACTATTCATCATCGTTGAGATTGGTGGGAAGACATCTCCTTGCATCATGGTGGATGATGGGTCCGCCATCAATATTGTGCCTATGAACATATTGTACACTACAAGAATTTTTAAGATATTTGGCACTACCCTTTTTTTTTTACTTGACAATTTTTTAAAAAATGTCATCTATAACACTATATTAAAAGTCAAACCAGCCCATTGCCCATATTTGTCACTCTTTGGTCTGACTTCAAATACATATTTATCACATAATTAGATTTTTGACAAGTATATACAAATAAAGAAACCCTTTTTATCTCTTTCCCACGCTTTCTTTCATTTTCCCTCTTCACTTTTAACTTTCCCTCTCAGTTTTGCCCTAGCCGTCTCACTCCCTTACTCACGCACGCATCATCACCTCACTGACTCCTTAACCCACGCACTCATCCAAAGGCATAGAGAAGCCATAGCGAAGGCATTGGCAGAGGTGGAGATATCAATGGCTGCCACTCCAAATGAAATTTTGATTGCCTTGACTACAAGAGAACCCAAAGGGTAAATGAGAAGGGTGTGATCACCTTCACTGATGATGATTTACCTTTCAAATGAAGGAATCGCAATAAGCCACTATTCATCATCGTTGAGATTGGTGGGAAGACATCTCCTTGCATCATGGTGGATGATGGGTCCGCCATCAATATTGTGCCTATGAACATATTGTACACTACAAGAATTTTTAAGATATTTGGCACTACCCTTTTTTTTTTACTTGACAATTTTTTAAAAAATGTCATCTATAACACTATATTAAAAGTCAAACCAGCCCATTGCCCATATTTGTCACTCTTTGGCCTGACTTCAAATACATATTTATCACATAATTAGATTTTTGACAAGTATATACAAATAAAGAAACCCTTTTTATCTCTTTCCCACGCTTTCTTTCATTTTCCCTTCTTCACTTTTAACTTTCCCTCTCAGTTTTGCCCTAGCCGTCTCACTCCCTTACTCACCCACACATCATCACCTCACTGACTCCTTAACCCACGCACTCATCTACTAACCTCATTCATCGTTTACCTATGTTCAAATTCGCTTACAATTTTCTTTTCTAGTTCCCTTTTTGTCCTCCAATCTATGGTTTTAGTTCTTCAATGGCTTTCGTCGACGTTGAGTTCTAGTGCTTCGTTGGGTACCTTGCTTGGGCCACCACTGACCCCGCCTTGTAGGAGTCCTTCAGTGCCTATGGCGATGTTATTGAATCGAAGATAATCAGCGATCGTGAAACTGGCAAATCTAAAGGATTCAGATTTATTACGTTCCATGACAAGAAGTCGATGAGAGACGCGATCCTGGGGATGAACAGCCAGAATCTTGATGGACTTAACATCACAATCAATGAGGCTTAGTCACGCGAAAGCAGTAATGGAGGCGGTGGCGATAATTACAGTCGCGATCGAGGTGGATATGGTAGCAGTGGACATCATGAAGGTGGTGGTGGATACAATCGTGGATATGGCAGCGGTCGTGGTCATGGTGGTGGGAGACATGAGGGAGGATACGGTGGAGACGGTGGATCTCGGTATTCTAGAGGTTCTTTGTTGTTTGATTATGGACATATAATATGCTAGATTTCTTGATATCTTCAATAGATAATAGGTTCCTATTAGCCCTAAGCCTACATGATAATTTTGATGATAACAATACACATTGATTCATTGAGATTTACTAACATGTTTATTTATGTGCAAGAGTAATATCATTGAAATAATTGTAAAAACAAGAAAAGGCTTATTAAAATGAAGTGTTGAAGCTAAGGAGAAGACTATATGTTAAAGGCACCAAAGTTTAAGAACAAGGTTTGATTCAAGGAAAGTGACATATGAGCAATGTTCAATCAATTGGTCATATATTTCTCTACAAATGTCCAAATGACGTGATTCTTAGGCCTTTGGAAAGCTTAAGCTTACTTAATTTATAACATTTTATATGTTTTAAAGAAATTCAAATTTCGAGTGTAAGGTCGTCCAAATCATCATGCAAGTTGAAAGACAAATAGAAGCAGCTGACATGAGCACCGAATACTCTTTTGGACATATCCTGAGCTACAAATATCCAAATCACTTGATTCTTATGGTATTCGAAAGCTAACTTAATGATACATATTTCTTATGTTTTGAATAAATTCAAATTTCCAATGGAAGGTCGACATAATTGACATGCAATTCGGTGGCCTGACACAAGGAAGAAAAATCAACTCATATGAGCACCGAATGGTTTTTTGGCCATATCTTAAGATAGCGATGTCCAAATTCTTTGATTCTTAATGTTTTGGAAAGTTTATTCAAATATACAGATCTTTTATGTTTTGAAGAAATTCAAATTTCAAACGAAATGCTGACAAAATTATCATTCAATTCAGTAGACTGTCACAAGGAAGAAAAATCAAGTCACATGAGCACCGAATGGTGTTTTGGCCATATCTTGAGCTAAAGATATCCAAATGACTTGATTCTTGATGAATTGGAAAGCTTATTCAAATTGACAGATCTTTTATGTTTCGCATATTTTCAAATTTCAAACATAACATTGAAAAAAATGGCAGAAAACATTATTGTTTTTATGGTGGGCAGAAAATTTGTAGTTGGTGTCTTCACTTGATTAAGTTCATCCCATTTGCCTATAAAAGGAGCCCTTCTCCCATGCATTCACAACAATAAGAAGAGCAAGACAAGCATTTTATCAAGAAAAAAACAAGAGAAATATAAAGTTTAGAGAGCTTTTATATTCTTTATCTACTCTTTGAAGAGAGTTGTACTTTTGTTGTAAAAATTTACTTTGTTCTTGTATTGTGGTGAGAGTGAGATCTTCTTGTAAAGGATAAAAGTTATCCTTGAGAGAACTCTTTCCTTGGTGAGGTTGTTCATCAAGAAGAACTCTTGGTGTGGTGTTATCAAGAGTTGAGGAAAAGTTGCCTTGGTGAGGTTGTTCATCAAGAAGAACTCTTGGTGTGGTGTTATCAAGGGTTGAAGGAAGTTGCCTTGGTGAGGTTGTTCATCAAGAAGAACTCTTGGTGTGGTGTTATCAAGGGTTGAATGAAAAAGTCTTGGTGAGGTTGTTCATCAAGCAAGTTGTAAAGATTTCTACAACTTAGTGGAAAGCTTAGCTTGTGGAGCTAGGAGCCCGTGGACGTAGGCAAGGTTTGTCGAACCACGTACATCGAGTTTGCACTCTCTCTATCCCTATCCTCTCTACATTTACTTGCACTTGTGATTGCTCATTATTGTTATTATTCTTTTGATTGCATCTTTGATAAATTCTAATTTCATCTTCTTCACCTATATTCTCAAAGAAAGAGTGAACAAATTTTGATCTTTCAAGAAAAGTTTTCTAAATTCGTTTTGATAAATAAAAACCCAATTCACCCCCCCTCTTGGGTTGCCATACCTAGGTCAACAGTTCCTTGTTATGATCTTGTTGCTGCAGTGCCTAGGCTTTTCACTTCAGGCATTGCTGCTTTCTATGAGGGTTATTATGCCAATAAAGGGATCAAAATTATTAAGGGAACAGTTGCAGTTGGGTTCACTGGTAAGTCAAATAGAGAGGTAAGCAAGCAACTGTCTGCATAGCTAATGCTGTGCTAAAGCCATTTTATATGTTTGAATTCATGCTGTGTGGTATTCCTATCATTCAGGTTAAAGAAGTGAAACTAAAGAATGGCAGAGTGCTGGAAGTCGACATTGTTATATTGTTGGTGTTGGAGGTAGACCTCTTACAACATTATTTAAAGGACAGGTTAAAGAGGAGAAAGATGGAATAAAGGTCGGTATGACTTCAGACATCTAATGCATGTTTTCATTGCTTTGTTGAGTGGTGTACTTAGAATTCTCAATTAAAATCTCTTTTTAAATTCTGTATAGGTCAGTCATAGTTGGCTTTTTTTTCTTCCTTCTCTGTTGGCATCCCTCTAGTATCTTAGGTTACTGACTTGACATTCTAATTGCAGACTGATGCTTTTTCCAAGACAAGCGTTCCTGATGTGTTTGCTGTGGGCGATGTGGCTACTTTCCTATTGAAACTATACAATAAGATAAGAAGAGTTGAACCTGTCGACGATGCATGCAAATCAGCTGAGCAGGCTGTAAAGGTATATGGCATTAGTTGATTCTGTATGATTTTTAACTTATCATTCCTATCCTGTGTTTGACTTTTTCGAGACTAAAATTCGTTGGAGCCTTTAACATTACCAAACTTATCCCTGAACATATTTGTTGCATCAAAAATTGTCATACCGTTCCTTTAATGTAACCCATGGACTGATACAATTATTTGCTTGTTTTCCAGGCCATCAAGGCAAATGAGGAAGGGAAAACAATTGATGAATATGACTACCTGCCATACTTCTATTCTTAGGTCTGTCAGGGTTTATGATTAGCGTTTGTGTTGGTTACTTGTTTTCGATAGTTTTTGTGCTTTGTTTTTTATTGCTGCTGCTGGATTATTGTTATTGTCTCCTTATAAAAAAATGTTTTAATGGAATGAAGTATAATTTTTGTATTCCTAAGAACCAGGTTTACAGGGAATATAGACCAACCACATAATTAAGCTTTTATAATTTGTAGTCATCAACCTTTCCCTATTTGATTGTTGATGAACAAAGTCATTAACCTATCAAGCAAAGCATCGTTTTTTTGTACACTTTTGCCTGGCATCTGAGACCTTGCATGCTTGTTAGAAATTTTGTTATTTTAAATTGGTTATATATCTCACTAGCTAGACCTGCATTGCAACATGGTGATTAGTATTCTATCTTTTCCTATCCATTCTACAATATTAGTTATTGCTATTGTTGGTTTAAAATGGGCATGTCTTTATTTTTTCTTTTTCCTGATCTTCCAGTATTGTCGGTAGCATTTGCATGGTTTTTTGTTTAGGCATGGTCGTTATACTGATGGTTGCACATTGTTCTTTCCTCCCAATGCTGTTCCACCACCTCCTCAACCCAAAAGTATGGGAGTAGTAACTTCATCATCATCCCCTCAAAGACCAGATCCTCTGGCGACTGATTACGGAACCTTTGACGATCTCTATGACTTATGTGTTGGCTATGGTGTAATGCCCATTTTGGAGGAAGTGCTTTCAATGAGAATGTCTTCTGCAAAGGAACAGGATACAGCTGTAAATCAGCATACAACTGCAGTGCTTGCCCGTATTTGCACCTATTGTGAAACTCATAGGCACTTCAATTATATATACAAGTTTCAGGTATGAGTGCAGTATTTTTTTTATCAGTATTTTAAAGATTTATGTTTATGGATTCTCTATTTTTTATATTTGACAAAACTGTTATGTATTTGGAAAAAACGACATTACAAGGATTAGGCAGGAAATCTATAGATAGAACATGAACAAGGATTGAAGTAAACAAAAGTTCTTCTCTTTATTAATTTTTATGGAGAGGTGGCCTGGGTTTATAGTAACAATGTTCATGAGGTTTCTTTTAGATGGCTACTTTCTCTCCAAACTAAAGTCCATTGCTGCATTCAATAATTGATGAATTCATTGGAGAATTGGAACCTCTAATACAGAGCAGAGTAGTTCTAAGATGTCAAAGACTGAGCTTGGGTCCCCCAAAATTATATATTCATTAAACAATTTGCAACAATTTAATATTTCTCATGCAAACAATTTCTTTCTTTTGTTCTTGCTTCCATTGTTGCAAAACATAGTTATATCGGTATATTTAAGTTTGATAAACCCTACTATTTCCCTCTTTGTTCTTTTATTGTTTGTCATTGGTTTACTCATAATTTTCTCATGGCTCAGGTAATCAAGAAGGTCCATGTTGCGGTTGGACTTTGCTGTATTCAGTTGTTTATGAATTCTTCCTCCTAGGAGGAGGTTATCAAACATTTGGAACACGCTAAGGTAACTCTAATAATTTGTAATGCCATCTTGTGTTCTAATCTGAGTTGAAAATGGTAGGTTATGTGTTAGAATGTTTATTCAGAATCATTGACATGTTATATGAGATGAATTCCCAAAGGTGCTTTACAGAATATAATATGTAGTATCTGGCTATATATAATTCAACTTTGTGTGGATTCTATGCTTAACTTGACATAATTCCTTTCTTCAACTGTGGATCACCCACATGACACTAATTCTATTGTTTTCTTATCTAATAACAAGTGATGTCTTGTGACCTTCACAAGTTAAGATTCATCCCTACCCTGAAAGTTCAACAGATGGAAACAACATAGTTATCTAATTTTCTGCTGACTATTCTTGCATTTTTTCTGTACAATTAAGTTGTGAGTTCTATAAATTTTTATTAACTGCTATTCTTTTCTTTTTTTTCTTTTTTTATTTACCTTCCTTTTCCTTCTAGATGCATTTTGATGAAGGTTGCCAGCTCGTTACAAAGGTGGAGAATCTACCAAGCTTGTCACAAAGTGTGTTAGAGGGAAAAGTGCCTCGAAGAAACTTAGTGAAGAAAGACTTGTCAAGTTTTCTGCTCGGGTATCAATTCAGGTAACATTTTATCAACTTCAGGGAAAGAATGTTCTATTTACTGTGAGCTGAAAGCATTCCAGAATTATGGAAGTTCTAGTGTACAAATATTTGGAAAATGAAACTACCCCTTATTTCACATAAAGCTATATGGTTTCATTTACTACAGTTTAGTTTATGAGAAACTGTGGAAGTATCATATCTACTGTTTCTTATCTAACTAAATATATAAATAAAATAAAAAATTCTGACCACAAAGTGTAATCAGTGTGGATATGTTCTCCTGCTTGTACGTATTTGCATGGATATGGAGTTTTGATGTACACATGCATACTTGTCTTCATACAATATTAATTTCCTATCTTTTGCACTATTACATATTTATAAAGTTGTCTGATTTAGAATATTTTGATGCTCACTTGTTGGGGATTGGCTCTTGCTTCTTAAGTTCGATTTGGTTAAAATACTAACATTAGTAAGTTAACAAGTGTGTCATCAAGTCTATATCGCTACTCCATCCATGTGGTTGTTGATGCAATCATTGTTGAGTGAGTATTTACCTTGTTTCAGATGTATGGACTGATTTTCTAATACATCATTGCAATATTTCATTGGATTTATAACTCTCATCCTTCTTATGGATTCTTTTGTCTTTTAGGTGGAAGTTGTAAAATCCTTCAATGATTCGGATGGACAACAATGGAAACATTCTCTTTTTGGAAATCCAAATGATCCAGAGACCTTTAGGTTAGTGTTAACTTGATTCTTATTCAGTGTTCCATTAGAAGCATTTATTATTCTTCAAGGTTCTATCAACTACTGTGATGAAATTCTAAAAAATCTACATTATTATCATCGCCAAAATCCTATTAGAAAAGGAAATCAACTTCAACTAAAAATTAATAATTAACTTCTAACTGGAAGCAGCAAACAGGAAACTGCCTATTAAAAAACGCCAGTTTATCTAAGATATGGATATTCTGAAACTAATAAAAGATTTAGCTTATTAACTCTATTTTATTTTGTTATGCTTGAGAATCCTACTATGTGTCTTTCTATCATATCATTTCCTTTGTTTGCAATTTTAGCATGTTTTATTTGTGCTCGTTTTCAGTATAATGTGAAGGTTCTTATCTGTTCGCAGTTCAGAATTGATGAGTACAATGATTTGATTTCCAAGAAAAACATTATTGAGGTTTGTATACATATTTTGTGAACATTGCTCTACCGTCTCCTTGCAAATGCTACTTGTGATGAATTATCATTCTCTCTTGATAAAAAATAAATAAAGATGTTAATAGCATAGAGAAAATATCTAAGCATAACTATATTAATCATTAATGCTTACAGACTTACCAATACTAAGTCATTAATTATATCTGATTTCATTGTTAAAATGAGCATAGTTGGTGGAAAATCCAATCATAGCAGCTCAGTCAACAGAGGGAACTGCACAATCTGTAATTCAGTACTTTGAGAACATGAGGAACTTCCTTATGGCTGTCAAAAAAATACAGCTCTTGACCTTTGAAGCAACTGACTTAGAAAAGGTTTAGTTCCTTAAAACTTCTTGATATATTAATCTGTATATTGATGCATTTGAATTATTAAATTCAAAGACTTAGCAGCTCTATCTACATAGTCATAATTGCATATTAACTACTTCACAAGTAATACTCCTAAGATTTGTGCTAGTAACAAGTGATAATTTTAAATGCCAATATGCTTGGCCCACTATATTTACATTGTGGAATGCTGGATTTTCCTTTTTTTTTGTTTCAGATACTTCTGTTTCTAAGTGTTTAGCATTGTTATCTCTAGACATCTGACTTCGTGGTTGGTAATACAAGGAGGTTCATCAAGTAAAGTTGTGGATTGCATTCTCTGTCTGAAAGGATACAATGAGTGGATCTGATACATTTCACTTGCCATAATCATTGTTATTCTTTACTCTTATTGGTGTTGTATACTGAATACATGAATTACAAAGTTGCTAATTACTTGGTATTGTGTAGTATGCTTACTTGTTTATTATATAGATTTTTGATATATGATAAAGTGTGATTGATTTGAGGATTGATGCTTGTTTTATGAGAAATTTGTTTAATGTAACAAATGATACAGATTATGAATTTCTGAAATTTAATATACCTATTTTATATATACATACACATATATATATTAAATACTTGGCCGTTAAAAACTGCCAAGTATATATTTTTTTATTTTTAAAACTAATTATACTTGGCGGTCAAAAACCGCCAAGTATATTTTTTTTTAATTTTTAATCCTACTATATTTGGCGGTCAAAAAACGCCAAGTATAGTCAGATGTATATTTGGCACTTTGACCGACCGCCAAATATAGTCAAACTGACTATATTTGGCGGTGCCATTGGTGGCGCTTTTAAGACCGCCAAATATGATCATATTTGACGGTCAAAGACCGCCAAATATGATCATTTTTCTTGTAGTGGTACAAGTACGAGGTCAATGAAGATGAACTTGAGCCTTGTGACATCGTGATGAATGCTTATTATGACTCAAAGAAGAGTGGCATTAGGATATTGAAGGCATTAGTTTCTTGACATTCTAGTCACCTTTGCTGCTTTGTTGGGACCAGCATGGTTCCATCCACTTGGTATAGTCATTTCCATACTACATCAAAATATCTGATTCAACATGGATGGGGAGATTGTGACCATTCATGTAGTCTCAAAATTGCAATCGCTGCTTTAAGTGTAAAGGTTGGAGAAATACCTTACATGGGAGGCTTCCATGTAGCAACGATTGATGAAGTCAGTGTAATTATTAGCTGAATAATGAATAAGCAAAGATACTTGCCAGAATTGGACTTAGGGGAAGAAGTAGACTTTGAGCCTAATAAGGGGAGATTTATCAAGTTTTTCCAGGCCGAAGATGCAAAGTATGTAGGAGCGGCCAAACCATGGGTTTTCAAGGGAATGTTGAAGCCCATATTTGAAATTTGCAAGGATATCCTTCGATCAAGAATCTCTAGGGGGAATGAGTTGGTTGAAGAAATGGAGAAATGACGACCAAAGAGGAGAAGCCTTAAGATCAAGCACCACCAATGGACCTGTCTGTCGACCTTCCTGCCTACATCGAAGAAGGAATCAAGGATGTTCTTTCGTGAAGATATATTTGTTCCTAACATATTTGAAGAAGAGGACATTGTCTATGTTTCAAAGTTTGATGTAATAAAGAATCAGTTTGCTTACTTATGTGATATCTCTCCCAATGGCATTGTGAATCATAATTTGCATTTCACTAGCATATTTGACATTCATACCATTCAAACTCATGACATTAATCTTGGTATAATTGAAAAACCCATTAACATATGCATTGCACTTGACACAACTCCTGAAGAGACAGAGATTTGAAAAATTACTAAAGAAACATGAAGAAGTATTCGCGTGGTCCTATGATGACATACCTAGAATCGATGGAAGCATTGTTGAGCACACGATTCTGATGTATCCGTATGTGAAGCTAGTCAAATAGAAACTAAGAAGGTTAAGACAAGAATGGGCTTAGAAAATTAAGGAGGAAGTCTTCAAACAGATTGAAGTCAAGTTTCTAGATGTGGTGAAGTATCTGGAATGCACTACAAGAAATTTTGGAATATTTGACACATGAGTGTTTATTTATTTGACCTTTTTTTCTAAAACAGTCGTATATAATATACCAAAATAAAGTCAACCTGCTTTTTTATATATTTGACACAATTAATTTTTTATCTAATTTACTACTTTGCCACTGGATATAAATGCGTTCCGGGAATGATTTTTTCCACAAATTTTTCGTTTCCCTCCTCTGTTTCAGCTTCCCTCTTCTAATAACCCTAGAAACTCTTTTCGTCTCTTTCATTGTCTCAATCGCTCCCTCACTTCTTCTCTGCTCTGAAGGACGAAGTAGTGCACGGCCTCTCGCCATCTCGTTTGCGTTCCTGCTCCGCCAGCTCGGCACGTGCCATGTCGCCCATGACTTCATTTCTGAGGAGGAAGAACCACCAGAGTTCTCAGAACTGCTCGGGGAAGCCAGAGCAGTTGATTTCGAGATCCGGGAGCATAAGGCCTGTCGTGGGGGAGGCTCTAACGCTGCTGATGGAGGGTCTTGATCCAGACGGAGGAGAACTCGGTAATTCAAAGCGAGCCAGCTCGGGTTTGGGTCAGTGGGTTAAAGGGAAGCTATCAAGGATGCTGTCTGTTACGACGCTGGCTTATAAGAGGTCTGATCTGAGGCTGCTGCTTGGTGTCATGGATGTACATGTCTGTTTGTATGCATTTTTGTGTATGTGTATGTACGTGTGTGTATGTGTGCACTTGTTGGCTAATTTTTGCTGTGATTTTGGCTTCGATTTCTACTGATTTGAGTTGTACTAAAGGGAAGCAAGAAAGTTGATTTTTTTTTCGTAGACTGCCAGTTTGTTTATTTAAGTATGGAAGCACCGGTCATGTCCTCTAAACTAATATAGGGAGATGTATAATGGATTTTATGTCCATTATACATCTGCGGTCATGTCCTCTAAGGTTTGTTTAGATTTGGTCTTCTTTATTTTGTTTTTTTGGGGTGTTTGGTGATTAATTTGTTCAGTTGTTGTATGTGTGCATAGGAAGAAAGAGTGCTGTGATGATCCAATTATTATGGACTAGAGTTTCTGATCTAGGTTTCATTCCCAAAAGTTGAAGACTAACCCTTGGCTGTCTGAGCACCCTTTTCAATTATATTTCTATTTCTTGATTCGTCTGCTTTCAGTTAGGGTTTGGAAAAAGGGTATTCTCAAATAACCCAGTTGAGATCCAGATTGGGATTGATACAATAGGAGGGGGCTTATGATGATAAATTAAAATTATCTTAGCGGATTTCAGTGAGGCTAATTTATCAGTGATCTGATTGTTACACACACTGAAGCCCTTTTGCTTGTTTTAGCTTTAGTAACGTTTATATGTTTTGTTGTCGAAGGGATATTATGATGCTATGATGAGATGAAGCATTGAACGTGTTTATGGGTAGTGGAGAGGACCTTCAGGGCCTCTCTGTGAATCTTCTTATTAACGACTTCTCCTTCCACTGAGCTCTAAGATCCCCAGCCCCCTCCCCTCCCCTCCCCTCCCCACTCTCCCCCCCCCCCCCCAACTGAGCTCTAAGATAATCTCATAATTTAATAATTGAAATCAACATGTGAGAGGCTCAAATTTCTTACAAAAAAATAAATCTGTTTAACATCCAGATCGATTGATTTCACGGTGGCCTTCCTGCAAAGACTATCTAAAAATCTTAAGTAGAAAACGGAGCAAGCAGTTGAAGAGTCCTATAATGTTACTTTCAAGCCATGGCATGGATGGATTTCCTCAGCTGCTTTCAGAGTAAGATTTCCTACTTTCCTACTCTTTTTCTAGCTACTGCTTCAATTTTATACAGGTGATGTGTCAATAATCTTTCTTTCCGCTTCACTAATTATGTACCAAAGCTTTATGAGCTGATAATACATAACCATCCTCTTGATTGACCTTTTTTTACACTTGAGAATCCAAATAGTTTACAATTATCCCATATACCGTTATTCTGGATACTTGATCATGCTAAAAAATTCGTATGAACCATTTTGTTTAGTCTGGAAGTCGTTTAGATAAAAAGCATTTATAGGTAGGCAAGATGGCTTTGTTCAATAGCACTATTGGAACTGGACATATTTGTGATCTCTACTTCATAACACTATTGGCACTTTGTTCAATGGATTTTCAGGATTGGTGATCAAGTCAACCTGTGCAAATGCTTCCATGGACCCTTCTTGAGGGACACAGTAAAATTCAGACCTTATTTCTGCTTTCTTCACGATGCAAAGCTAATACAGCTTTGTGTAAATGTTGGTCATCAAGTTCTCTTTTTTTTTAAAGAAACACTATCAAGTTCCCTACAATTAACTGTAATCATTGATTTTATAGATGAATTTATGATGTCTTTATTATAGATTTTATTTTATTTTAATTCAGGTAGTCTATAACGCAAACAAATTTGCTAAGTTGGTGAAACAAAGAGATAGGCTCCAAAATTGGTTGGACTATAAACCAACTAAAGTTTGAAAGGCATCCAGACAAATGGCCCACCAAAAAGGTAGTTCTTTCTTATGAACTAATTAGTATAGATCCTACTAATATTTTCTTTTATTTCATTAGGATTTTTATTTCAAATTATATGTGTGTGTGTGTATATATATATATATATCTTCTTTTGATATATATTTCTTTGTGGCTGCTTTGGTTCCTTGTATTCATCGACTTAAACAACAAATAATCATGATTTACTTTGATATAAGTTTGTTAGTCTCTTTATTTCCTGTTTCCCAGATACACGTTCCAACAAATCCTTGTGGAGCAGAGTTATTGCTTCGAGGAAATATTAAGGCAGAATCTGATTTTTACTTGCGCATATTATAGGGTGAACCCAACAAAGTATGATAAACAATGCTCTAAGATTATATTATCTTGAACTGGTGTGATATACTTGTAATAGTGAGAATGACATACCGTATGCACTACTTTGATTTAAATACTGATTTCCTTGCTTTGCAAGCTGCTAGATTTCGATACATTGCCTTTATTTTTGTGTTGGATGTGCTAATATAAACTTCACTGGCACTATAAGACAGTTGCTAACTTGTATTGTCATTTTTTTTCTAAGTTACTTCTGATTTTTTTGTTTCTCACTCCAAGAATTTTTAGAACTTTACCCTATATAGGATCTATCATCAATTTATGCAGAATTTTTATTGGGTTTCCTAAAACCGTAATTGTTAATTATTAATTTCTCTCTATCTAGCAATTAGGCCATGAATTTCTTGGTAACTAGTCAATGTTCAAATAGATCGATGCGGATATCCAGGCCCATTATCAAGCTTTGAGGCCTGATCAATTTGCTTGACCCTCGAAATTTTGAAAATTCAAATGAAGTTTTTTATTAAGTATAAAAGTTTTTATTTTTATAAGTATTTTCTTCTGTTGGAATTTTTAATTTAATACTTGTGTGCATGCTAATTAGAATTTTATTTAGTGATAAATTAGTCACTTTTGAGCTAAGATCCGTTGTTTGTTTATTGCATGTATGTGTGTGTGTGTGTGTGTGTGTATTATATGCAGCTGATGGATATTTGTATTTTTTTAGGTTGGTACTATGAATAGTATTTGTATTTGTAATGTTATTGTATTATAACTGATGTTAGAGGCCTACTGTGTTGACCCAGGTATGGTAACCCAAGAGGGGGGGTGAATTGGGTTTTTATTTATCAAAACGGATTTAGAAAACTTTTCTTTGAAGATCAAAATTATTTAACTCTTTCTTTGAGAATAAAGGTGAAGAAGATGAAATTAGAATTTATCAAAGATGCAATTAAAAGAATAATAATAATGAACAATCACAAGTGCAAGTAAATGTAAAGAGGAAAGGGATAGAGAGAGTGCAAACTCAATTTACGTGGTTCGGCAAACCTTGCCTACGTCCACGGGCTCCTAGCTCCACGAGCTAAGCTTTCCACTAAGTTATAGAATTCTTTACAACTTGCTTGATGAACAACCACACCAAGACTTTTTCTTCCAACTCTTGATAACACCACACCAAGAGTTCTTCTTGATGAACAACTTCACCAAGGCAACTTCCTTCAACCCTTGATAACACCACACCAAGAGTTCTTCTTGATGAACAACCTCACCAAGGCAACTTCCTTCAACTCTTGATAACACCACACCAAGAGTTCTTCTTGATGAACAACCTCACCAAGGAAACTTCCTTCAACTCTTGATAACACACAACAAGAGTTCTCTCAAGGATAACTATTATCCTTTACAAGAATATCTCACTCTCACCACAATACAAGAACAAGGATAATTTTTATAACAAAAGTACAACTCTCTTCAAAGAGTAGATAAAGAATATAAAAGCTCTCTAGACTTGATATTTCTTTTGTTTTTTTTTGCTTGATAGATTCTTCTCTTCTTCTTACTCTTTGTTGCTGAATGCATGGGAGAAGGGCTCCTTTTATAGGCAAATGGGATGAACTTAATCAAATGAAGACACCAACTACAAATTTTATGCCTACCATAAAAACCGTAATTTTGTCTGCCATTTTTGTCAATGTTCCGTTTGAAATTTGAAAATCTGCAAAACATAAAAGATCTGCACATTTGAATAAGATTTCCAACTCATCAAGAATCAAGTCATTTGGATATCTGTATCTCAAGATATGGCCAAAACACCATTAGGTGCTCATGTGACTTGATTTTTCTTTCTTGTGTCAATCCACCAAATTGAATGATAATTATGTCAGCCTTCCGTTTGAAATTTGAATTTCTTCAAAACATAAAAGATCTGCATATTTGAATAATCTTTATTAAACATTAAAAATCAAAGCATTTGGATATCTCTATCTTAAGATATGGCCAAAAAACCATTCGGTGCTCATGTGAGTTAATTTTTCTTCTCTGTGTCAGTCCACTGAATTGCATATCAATTATGCCGGCCTTCTGTTTGAAATTTGAATTTTTTCAAAACATATGAAATGTTCTTCATTAAGTCATATTTCCAATGCCATAAGAATCAAGTCATTTTGATTTTTCTAGCTCAAGATATGTCCAAAAGAGTATTCGGTGCTCATGTCAGCTGCTTCCATTTGTCTTTCAACTTGCATGATGATTTGGACAACCTTGCACTTGAAATTTGAATTTCATTAAAACATATGAAATGTTATAAATTGAGTAAGCTTTCCAAAGGCTCAAGAATCACGTCATTTGGATATTTGTAGAGATATATATGACCAATTGATTGAACATTGCTCATGTGTCACATTCCTTGAGTCAATCCTTGTTCTTAAACTTTGGTGCCTTTAACATGTAGTCTTCTCCTTAGCTTCAACACTTCATTTTAATAAGCCTCTTCTTGATTTTAAAATTATTTCAATGATCTTACTCTTGCACATAAATAAACATGTTAGTAAATCTCAATTAATCAATGTGTATTGTTATCATCAAAATTATCATGTAGCCTTAGGGCTAACAATCTCCCCCTTTTTGATGATGACAAACCATTGATTGCTTTAAAATAATATAAATCAAGAATGAAAATAAAATCAAGAATAAACAAAAAGAATGCACTTGTTATGAATATAAGCAATCTAACTCAACTATTTCTCCCCCTTTTGTTATCATCAAAAAGATGTAATCAAATTAACTACTCCCCCTAAATATATTCTCCCCTTAACATATGCTACCATTCAAAGATTATCATATTAAAGCAAAATTAAGACATATCCAACATGCTTAATTCTCTTCTAATTATGCAAAATCTATCTGACTAAGGGGTTTAGTAAATATATCGGCTAATTGTTTATCGGTGGGAACAAATTCTAAAGAAATATTACCTTTTTGCACATGATCTCTAATAAAATGATGTCTAATCTCTATATGCTAGTCCTAGAGTGTTGTATGGGATTTTTTGAAATGTTGATGGCACTTGTATTGTCACATTTGATGGGAATATGATCAAATACCACACCATAATCTCTTAAAATTTGTTTCATCCAAAGAGATTGTGCACAACAACTTCCTACTGCAATATATTCGGCTTCCATGGTTGATAAGGCAACAGAATTTTGTTTTCTACTAAACCATGAGACTAATGCATGTCCTAGAAAATGGCAAGAGCCACTATTGCTCTTTCTATCAAGAAGACTTCCAGCAAAGTCCGCATCGGAATAACTAATTAGATCAAAATTATCACACTTAGGATACCAAAGACCTAGATTTATGGTTCCAAGAAGATATCTAAATATCCTTTTGACAGCCTTCAGGTGAGATTCTTTTGGACAAGATTGAAATCTAGCACACATACACACACTAAACATAATATCAGGTCTACTAGCAGTTAAATACAAAAGAGAGCCAATCATACCTCGATATTTTGTTAACTCAACATCTTTTCCTTTCTCATCTTTGTCAAGCTTGGTTAATGTACCCATAGGTGTGTTATATGTCCTTGAATTATCCATGCCAAACTTCTTGAGAAGATCTCTTGTGTATTTAGCTTGATTAATGAAGATCCCATCTATTGATTGCTTGATTTGAAGTCCAAGGAAGAAATTTAATTCTCCCATTAAGCTCATTTCAAATTCTTGTTGCATGCACTTGGAAAATTCCTCACACATAGAGACATTAGTAGCACCAAATATAATATCATCAACATAGATTTGAACAATTAATAAATCATCATTTTTTGTTTTAACAAAAAGAGTAGTATCAACTTTTTTTATTTCGAAACCATTATCAATGAGAAATTTGCTCAATCTATCATACCATGCTCTTGGTGCTTGTTTCAAGCCATAAAGTGCCTTTTTGAGTTTGAAAACATGGTTTGGAAAATCATGATTTTGAAAACCAAGAGGTTGCTCTACATATACTTCCTCCATAATGTAACCATTTAAAAATGCACTTTTGACATCCATTTGATATAATGTAAAATTTTTATAACATGCAAATGCACACAACATTCTAATTGATTCTAATCTAGCAACCGGTGCAAAGGTTTCCTCATAATCAATACCTTCTTCTTGATTGTATCCTTGAGCAACAAGTCTAGCTTTGTTTCTAATAATGGTGCCATTTTCATCTACTTTATTTCTAAAAATCCATTTAGTGCCTATAATAGAATCATTTTTAGGTCTAGGGACTAATTCCCAAACTTGATTTCTCTCAAATTGATGCAATTGTTCTTGCATAGCCAAAATCCAACTTTCGTTATTTTCGGCTTCTTTAAAAGATTTTGGTTTAAATTGAGAGACAAAAGCAAAATGATTACAAAAGTTCTTCAAAGAAGATCTAGTCTTCATACCTTGTGATGGTTCACCAATAATGAGATCTTTAGGGTGAGCTTTTGCATACCTCCATTCCTTTGGTAATTCTTGGGAAGAATCATTTACTTCCTCAAGCTTTTCTTGTTGAAGTTGTAATTCATCTTGGCTCTTTTCATCAAGCCTTGATTCCTTGATTTGCCTTTCTACCTCAACAATATCATCATCTAAATTCTTTGAAGAAATAACATTAGTTTCATCAAATTCAACATGCATAGATTCTTCAATAGTAAGAGTCTTTTTGTTAAAAACTCTATATGCTTTACTATGGTTGGAGTAGCCAACAAAAATTCCAACATCGGCTTTTGCATCAAATTTTTCAAGGTTATCCTTGGTGTTTAAAATAAAACATTTACATCCAAAAACTTTAAAAAATCCAATGTTGGGTTTTCTTCCTTTCCAAAGTTCATAAGGAGTTTTCTTTATTAAAGCTCTAATATGGACTCTATTGATTATAAAGCATGCGGTATTAACGGCTTCGGCCCAAAAATATTTTGGCAAATTATTTTCAAGTAACATGGTCCTAGCCATTTCTTGGATAGTCCTATTTTTCCTCTCAACAACACCATTTTGTTGTGGAGTTCTAGGTGAGGAAAAATTATGTTCAAAACCATTTTCATCACAAAGATTTTTCAAATGCAACATTGTCTACTTCACCACCATGATCACTCCTAATGGAACACAATAGAATACCCTTTTTGATTTTGGACTTTTTTTTGCAAATTTTGAAAAAGCTTGTATGGCCTCATTTTTAGTTTTCAAGAATAATACCCAAGTGAATCTTGAATAATCATCCACAATAACAAAAACATAATACTTTCTACCAAGGCTTTGAGTTCTTGATGGTCCAAATAAATACAAATGAAGTAATTGTAGAGGTTTATTTGTTGAAATAAATTTCTTTTGTTTAAAAGAAGTTCTCACTTGTTTTCCAAATTGACAAGCATCACAAATCTTATCCTTTTCAAATTTTATTTTTGGAAGACCATCAACTAAATCATTTTTAGAAATTTTTGAAATTGTGTCCATGCTAGCATGACCTAACCTTCTATGCCATAACCAAGCATCATGATTAACAATGAAACAATTTTCTACAAGATCATTAACATCAATATCAATTGTATAAATATTACCACATCTATTACCAACAAATAATGTCTTATTGTTACTAACATCCTTAATCACACATCTATTAGGCTCAAAAGTAACAAAATATCCCTTATCACACAATTGACTAATGCTAATCAAATCATGTTTTAAACCATAAACAAGCAAAACATCTTTAATAATAGGTGAAGAAGGGTTACCAATATCACCATGTCCGATTACCCTTCCTTTGGCATTATCACCGAAGGTCACATATCCTCCTTTCTTCATGATTAATCTTGAGAACTTGGAGGCATCTCCGGTCATATGCCTTGAGCATCCACTATCTAAGTACCACTTGTGTTTGCCATTTTGTCTCTACAATCAACATTCAAGGAGTAACTTTTTGGTACCCAAAAGTTCTTGGGTCCTTGGGGGTTAGTTATGGTACTTTTTGGAACCCATATTTGTTTCAACTTAGGATTTCTCTTAATATACAAGAATGCACTTTGTGTCCTTTTCTTCCACAATAAGTACATGAATGATTAGGATTATTTCTAGAAGATGCATGAGCAAAATAATTTTTAAAATACTTTTGATTTTTATGAGTTTTATATCCTAAACCTCTTTTATCAAAAACACACCTTTGGTTTTGTAACATAGAATTCAAATTTTTTGTGCTTTTTGTAAAACTATCAACAATATTTCTTAAGTCATTATTTTCCTTTTTCAAACTACATTTTGTTTCTCCAATTTATCAAAATCCTTTTGTTTTAAAATGTCATTTTCAGTTTTTAATAAATGTATTTGACTTTCCAAACTTTCAAAATCTTTTTGTTTTAAAATTTCATTTTCATTTTCTAAAGCTTCATTTATTTCTACCACCTCTTCTAATTGAGATAACATGATTTTTTACTTCTTTTTGAAAGCATTAATTTTTTAATTTTGCTTATCAAATTGCACATGTAAATTTTGGAACGCTTCAAGTAATTCATCATATGAAAGTTTAGGATCATAGTTTCGAATACTTACCTCATCTTCACTTAAAGCCATGAAGCACATGTTTGCCACTTCGCAATCTTCTTCTTCGGTGGAGCTAGCTTCACTATCATCCCAATTTGTGGCTTTCATTGCTTTGGATTTCTTGTTTTGACTCTTGAAGTAAGGACAATCCATCTTTACATGTCCCGGTTTCTTGCACTCATAGCAAATGACTTGATCATTTTTCTTATCTTGCTTTGAGCTTTGCCCTTTGTACTCCCTTCTAGAATTCTTCTTGAATCCTTGGTTTCTTCTAATCATCCTTTTTAGCTTTCTTGTGATGAATGCAAGATCTTCATCGTCTCCTTCATCGTCGGACTCATCATCTTCTTTTGTTGAAGATTTGAAAGCGATATTTTTCTTTTTCTTGAAATCTTCTTCATTCTCCTTCAAGGTGATTTCATGAGTCATGAGAGAACCCATAAGTTCTTCTAATGGTAGTTTGGTGAGGTCCTTTGCTTCTTGAATTGCCGTCACCTTTGGCTCCCAAGATTTTGGTAGACACCTAAGAATCTTTCTCACCATTTCAACATTAGAATAAGATTTACCAAGAGATTTCAAACTATTAATAATATCCGTAAATCTAGTAAACATTTCAGAAATTGATTCATCCGATTTCATCTTAAAAAGCTCATAACTATGAACTAGCATACTAATTTTGGATTCTTTAACTTGACTAGTTCCTTCATGAGTTACTTCAAGTGTGTGCCATATTTCTTGTGCCGTAGAACAAGTAGAAATTCTATTAAACTCATTTCTATCTAGAGCACAATACAACACATTCATAGCTTTAGCATTCAAACTCAATTTCTTTTTATCATCTTCACTAAACTCTTTAGGTTCTTTAAGCATGCATTCCCCATTTTCAATTTTGGTAGGAACAAAAGGTCCTTCCAAAACAATAGACCACAAATCATAATCAAAAGATTTCAAGAAAATACTCATTCTAGTTTTCCAATAAGAGTAATCACTTCCATTAAAAAATGGAGGTCTAGAGATAGAAAGTCCCTCAACATATGAAGTTGAATTAAAAGTTGCCATAGCTCAAAAATCGATTAAGATTTAAAAAAATTGAGCAACCTTGCTCTGATACCACTTGTTGACCCAGGTATGGCAACCCAAGAGGGGGGGTGAATTGGGTTTTTATTTATAAAAACGGATTTAGAAAACTTTTCTTGAAAGATCAAAATTATTTAAATCTTTCTTTGAGAACAAAGGTGAAGAAGATGAAAATAGAATGCAATCAAGAGAATGGCAATAAAGAATAATCATAAGTGCAAGTAAATGTAAAGAGGATAGGAATGGAGAGAGTGCAAACTCGATGCACGTGGTTCGGCAAACCTTGCCTACGTCCACGGGCTCCTAGCTCCACGAGCTAGGCTTTCCACTAAGTTGTAGAAATCTTTACAACTTGCTTGATGAACAACCTCACCAAGACTTTTTCTTCCAACCCTTGATAACACCACACCAAGAGTTCTTCTTGATGAACAACCTCACCAAGGCAACTTCCTTCAACTCTTGATAACACCACACCAAGAGTTCTTCTTGATGAACACCCTCACCAAGGCAACTTCCTTCAACTCTTGATAACACCACACCAAGAGTTCTTCTTGATGAACAACCTCACCAAGGAAACTTCCTTCAACTCTTGATAACACACAACAAGACTTCTCTTAAGGATAACTATTATCCTTTACAAGAATATCTCACTCTCACCACAATACAAGAACAAAGAAAATTCTTACAACAAAAGTACAACTCTCTTCAAAGAGTAGATAAAGAATATAAAAGCTCTCTAAACTTGATATTTCTCTTGTTTTTTTTTTTTTGCTTGATAGATGCTTCTCTTTTCTTGTTGAATGCATGAGAGAATGGCTCCTTTTATAGGCAAATGAGATGAACTTAATCAAGTGAAGACATCATCTCCAAATTTTCTGCCCACCATAAAACCTGTAATTTTGTCTGCCATTTTTGTCAATGTTCCGTTTGAAATTTGAAAATATGAAAAACATAAAAGATCTGCAAATTTGAATATGCTTTCCAACGCATCAATAATCAAGTCATTTGGATATCTGTAGCTCAAGATATGGCCAAAACACCATTCGGTGCTCATGTGACTTGATTTTTCCTCTATGTGTCAGTCCACCGACTTGAATGATAATTCTGTCAGCCTTCCGTTTGAAATTTGAATTTCTTCAAAACGTAAAAGATCTTCATATTTGAATAAGCTTTCCAAAACATTAAGAATCAAAGCAATTGGATATCTCTATCTTAAGATATGGCCAAAACACCATTCGGTGCTCATGTGAGTTGATTTTTCTTCTCTGTGTCAGTCCACCGAATTGCATGTCAATTATGTCAGCCTTCCATTTGAAATTTGAATTTATTCAAAACATATGAAATGTTCTTCATTAAGTCATGTTTCCAATGCCATAAGAATCAAGTCATTTTGATTTTTCTAGCTCAAGATATGTCCAAAGGAGTATTCGGTGCTCATGTCAGCTACTTCCATTTGTCTTTCAACTTGCATGATGATTTGGACAACCTTGCACTTGAAATTTGAATTTCTTTAAAACATATAAAATGTTATAAATTGAGTAATCTTTCCAAAGGCTCAATAATCACATCATTTGGATATCTATAGAGATATATATGACTAATTGATTGAACATTACTTATGTGTCACATTCCTTGAGTCAAACCTTGTTCTTAAACTTTGGTGCCTTTAACATGTAGTCTTCTCCTTAGCTTCAACACTTCATTTTAATAAGCCTCTTCTTGATTTTAAATTATTTCAATGATCTTACTCTTGCACATAAATAAACATGTTAGTAAATATCAATTAATCAATGTGTATTGTTATCATCAAAATTATCATGTAGCCTTAGGGCTAACAATAATTTGTAGCGCTAAAATCCCCTTCCTCATGGATCGACCCCGGTCTCACCGGGTTTATTACTTTGACACTCCTATACTTGGGAGACAATCCTTTTTCGGATATGTCATCTGTTGGACGAACTCTCAAGTGAGTTAGAGATTAATTGGTATCTTCAAAGTTGAAATCAAATGAGTTGTTAGTAATTCTTTCATCTTCACCTCTGGAACATAAGTTAACTTTTACCCTACCACAAGAGTTAAATTCTACACAACACACTTCCAATCTATCTTCCAACTATTTTGTCAAATTCAAACCAGAAGGAAGGGGGGCACTGATAGGTGTCTATTTATATATCATTTTCATATCAATTCCGTCTATATTTCTTTGCTATATTCCTTGGTATTTTTATGTTTTTGTGTGGTTTTTGATGTTTGTAGGAGTTTTGGAGGAAGTTGCACAAAATTGGAGTAAAACCCTTCATTTTCACCTCTGCTAATCAACCAATTTCTTGGAATTGATTGTATCGAGATACAGTTAACCGGATAACATGCTATATACCATTGGAAAGCTCTCGAAGTCTATATTTTGGAGAAATTTGCGGTTCACGAATTTATGTAGTGTACCGAAAGTTGTGATAAAAATGGTATGAGAAGTGTATATTTGTAATTTGACATATCACTATAGCATGTTATTAAATACGAGGCACTGTAGCAGAGTATATAAACACATTTTAGGGTTTTATTTTGATAACTTGAAGAGGGGAGACCGTGTGAGAGGCTGCAGCTCTGGATTTCTTTCATTTCCTGGAGTTCTTGAAGGAGAAAGAAAGCTTGGAAAGAGGAAGAACTACAATTCAAAGAGATTGACATCAAAATTGCTAAGTTTTTCCCTTCCCTTCCATTTTCTAGAATGTCTCCATGTTGTATTGTATTTATCACGTTTTTGAACATGTGTAACTGAATCTAAATTGGTTGAGGGTGATTTCAAAGCCCTTGATATGGTTTTTGTGAGTTGATTGTGTAAGAAGTTGTTATCCAATTCTTTAATTGAAGTTGCTTGCATTTTCCCATTTCTAATGCTTATGATTGCTTGCTGATTGTATTTGGGATGGCCAACTGAATATAATATGGTTGTTGTCTATTGCTAGATTAGAAATCTTGATCTGTAATTGTCATGAATTTCGAATCATTAGTAGCAAAATTTTGATCAGAGATTGCAATTAGAAAATACAACCTAGGTTAAATAATCCGAACTTGTGTGATTATTGCTTAGATCAACCTATCTTTCTCATCGTAATGCTTCCATTGAATAAACTCAGAGAGCTTGTTCTAGGTTGTTTAATGGATAGAGATTAAATAAAGAGCTTGTTTTATTTAACAACAAGTAAGGAAAGATTGGGATAACAGAGCTTGTTGTTATCTACGGTTGATAACTTCAATGCTGTAATTGGATGACAATTCTATGTTAATTCACAAATTCATATCTTGTGGCAGAGAAAGAACCCTTAACCAAGTGTCTCTCACTGATTTTTCACTCCATTTTACTTTGTATTGTGTTATTCTGCACTTACATTAATATTTCATTTAGTTAATCCACCAACAAAACCCCCCATTTATTCAGTTGTTGCTTTTGAATAACAAATTCAATTAGAATCAATCCTCATGGGAACGATATCTACTTATCACTTTATTACTTGTGCGACTAGTATACTTGCTAGTTTCGAACGCATCAAGTTTTTGGCGCCGTTGCCGTGTTATTGATTTTGTAATTGATTTGTTATTTTGTTTTCATTGTTGATTCGTAAAATCAATGAGAGACACTTGGTTAAGAGTTCATTCTCTGCCACAAGATATGAATTTGTGAATTAACATCGAATTGTAATCCAATTACAATATTGAAGTTATCAACCGTAGATAACAACAAGCTCTATTATCCTAATCTTTCCTTACTTTGTTGTTAAATAAAACAAGCTCTTTATTTAATCTCTATCCATTAAACACCCTCGAACAAGCTCTCTAAGTTTAATTCAATAGAAGCATTACGATGAGAAAGATAGGTTGATCTAAGCAATAATCACACAAGTTCGGATTATTTAACCTAGTTTGTATTTTCCAATTGCAATCTCTGATCACAATTTTGCTACTAATGATTGGAAATTCATGACAATTACGGATCAAGATTTCTAATCTAGCAATAGACAACAACAAGATTATATTCAGTTGGCCATTCCAAATACAATCAGTAAGCAATCATAAGCATTAGATATGGAAAAATACAAGCAACTTCAAGTAGAGAATTGGATAACAATTTCTTACACAATCAACTCACAAAACCATATCAAGGGCTTTGAAATCACCCTCAACCAATTCAGATTTAGTTACACATATTCAATCAGAATAACAAATACAATACAGAGAAATTCCAGAATTGAAAAGGAAAGAAAGAACTTAGCAAATGCTTTGAAAATCTTCTTTGTAGATGAATCTTCTTGGAATTGTAGTTCCTCCTCTTTCAAAATCTTCTTTCTCCTTCAAGAACTCCAAGGGATGAGAGAAATCCAGAAATGCAGCCTCCTCCCATGTTTTCCCTCTTCCAGTTATGAAAATAAAACCGTAAAATGTGTTTAAATATTCTGCTACAGTAACTTGCTACAGTGTCCCATATTATACATGCAACAGTGATGTGTGGAATTACATTTCTACACTTTTCACACTGTTTTGATTACAACTTTTGGTACACTGAATGGATTCATAAACTGTAAATTTCTCCAAAAAGTAGACTTCGAGAGCTTTTCAACGGTATATGATATGTCATCGGGTTCATTGTATATCAATACAATTAAATCCGAGAAGATGGTTGACTAGCAGAGGTCAAAATGAAGGGTTTTACTCCATTTTTTGTGCAAGTTGCTCCAAAACTCCTATAAATATCAAAACCACACAAAAACATAAAAATACCAAGGAATATAGCAAAGAAACATGGACGAATTGATATGAAAATGATATATAAATAGACACTTATCAAATTCTAAAACTGCTCAGCAGTAGGGGCTGAATTGTAAATTTAGAAACCTGTTACTGAATTTACAGGGACCTGAATGTAAAATTTTAGAAATTTTAGGATAGTAAAAAAGATTTTAGTTAAATCATGATATTTGAGAATTTGGAAATCTTTTAAATTCTAAATTAAAATTTTTGGGAATTAGTTAAATTTTGAAGTATAATTATGTGAAAGAATGTTATATAGAATGTTATATGCAAAATATAAGATTTTGAGATAAAAATATAAATTATGGTTTATAGTCAGATGAAAAGTATTTTATTTATGAGTTATAATGATTTCTCTAAAAGGTTATTTTTGTGGATATTTTAGAAAGTTTTAGAGAGAGTAGAAGATTTTTTTTTTTGGACAATTAGAAATATGTTTTAGTATGTATTTAGTTATGTTTAGTTAGCATTTTATAGAATTTCTGAGAATATGTAGCGAATTTAAAAGAATTCAAGTTAGTTTCTTTTGTATTTCTCAAGGGTAAATAGACCAATTTGTTATACTTGTTTTTTATTATTGAGATATTTCAAAGCTAGTTTTCAAAATGATTGTAGACATAAATTTTAGCTTCAAAATTAGTTTTGAGCAAAGATATAGCACTTTTAAAGAAAGATTCATATTATATTTACGTGAATTGTTTTCTATATTATTATAGATGCATATTCTATCATTTTATAGAAAGTGTAAAAGCAGAACAATTATGATCATATTTTTTTATAGCAATTTGATTTCAAGGATTTCTCAAAGTATTTGCAAGTATTCTTTTAAATATTTATTATGGATTTTCAAGGATTCGGATGTTATGGGTTTCAGCTTACATAAGTTTTACAAATTTTGATAAATCTGCTTGAGAAGCAATGATTTAGCATATGAAGCAAATTTTGAAAAGAAACCAGTTTTAGCAAAAAATAAGAAAGTTTAATTATATTATAGTAAGCTAGTACCCAGCTCACTTAGACAGTGAGACAGCAGATTTCAGATAGAAAGATAGAGGCCTTTGGTGCCCATTCAGACACACATAGAGGCTTTGGCCCGTGTGATCTAGGCGCTTTAGCCCTTTGGGGGCAGTTCTACGCATGCGTATGACCAGATAGCAGGTCTGTGCGATGTTAGATCTCGCCAGGTACAGATAGCTCTGCCTGCGCGATGTAGATCTCACCAAGTATGAGAAAATTCAGATAGCTCTACCTGTGCGATGTTAGATCTCGTCAGACAGGATTAGACAGTTTCAGGGGTACTTGTTTAGTATAATGAAAAGAATTTTAAATATGTTTATATGAGTTAGTTTGAGAAAGAAGCATTATCCATAAAAGTTTCTTTTTGAAAGAAGATTTTAAGGAAATTATGTTTTGTTTATTAAATAATTGAAGCGATGATTTTAGCATATCATCATGAGTTTTATTTTATAAGATTGAGAAAATATGCATTCTTTCCATTGCTTTTCAAGAATATAGAATCAAGCAATTTTATTTGAAGATTTTTAATCAAAACTTATTTGTTTTGAAAATTCTATAAGATATTTGATGATATTTTGACAAGTACGATAGATTTTTCTTAAGTATAAATATAAGATGAGTTTCTTAGTTAGAAATGTATTATATGATTTTATTATGAGATAGTCATAGACATACAATTTATGATTTGAGTATATGATGAGAGAAATGTTATTTAAAAAAAAATTCTATATTATTTTATTTCTTTTCGCATTTGTTTATACATTTTTTTATAGAGAAGAAAGACATATGGTGATAAATTTTGCAGTGTATACGAGATTAAATAAGGGTTCAAAGTAAATATACGCAAATCATTTGCTTATATAGTTTAAGAATATTAAGTTATTTTGATAACTAAGTTGAAGAATTATATAAAGTGTTTTCTTTACAGATGGTTAATAAAATTTTATAGTTGTTTTATAAGAATGAAGTTTATGAAGAAAGTTGAGAAGAAATAGTCGTTTGTACGTTATTTTGAAAAGAAAAATATACTGGTTTTCTTTTAGAAGTGATTATACATTGTATTTTGTTTTAAGATAAATGAAATTTTAGAGCACAAAGCTTTATTTAAGGAATGAGTTGTATGTAAGAAAGAAAGTAATATTTTATGTAATAAAATTTGCCCACTCACTGAGCCTTTAGCTCATTCTTTTCCTATTTTTCTTCCCAACCAGGTGCTACAGGCTTGGTGCTAAGCTATCTCTAATGCAAAGGAAAGCCACATGATGTATAATAATTATTCATGCATTTAAAGTATTTTATTTTATGTATCTGTATAAATTTTTAAATATTAAGTATGTTGAGTATGATTTATTTATCTTTTAGGATATTGTGGTTGATAAGGACGAAAGTCCCAAAGGAAGTTGGGATGAGAAATATTTTAGAAGCGTAAAAATATGTGTTTTTGCAGGGGGTTTTCTTCAAATTATAGGGGAAACTCTGTCGATTTTTCACTAAAAATTTTATGAGTATTTTTTTAGTATGTTACATAAAAGCCTTGAACTAAAAATTATTTTTTATGAATAGTTTTATCATAGTGGTAGAGTAAAAAGTGTAGGAAGATAGTTAATTGAAAGACTGTTCTCTTAGTGAACAGTTTTAGGCACGACTTGCCCGTGTAGCTAGGGGCCGGTCGTGTCATCATCCTCTAAGGTAAGTCCTAAAACTCCCATTTCTTCATATGTTACTCCTCCACTTTTTCCTAGTAGATTTGCAAAATCGAAGAAGGAGGAACAAGAACAGAAAATCCTGGAAACTTCTCACAAAATCGAGGTAAATATACCACTTCTGGATGCTATTGAGCAAGTACCTCGTTATATAAAATGTCTCAAGGAGTTATGCACCAGCAACAGAAAGTTAAAAGGAAATGAGAAAGTAAGTGTGGGGGAAAATGTTTCAGCTATTCTACAAAGAAAAATTCCTCCGAATTGCAAAGATCCAGGTACGGTCACCATTTCATGCACCATTGGCAAAACCAAGTTTGAAAGGGCTATGTTAGATTTAGGAGCATCTATTAATGTCATGCCATATTCTATTTATGCTTCTTTAAATCTTGGACCTTTTACGAAAACTGGTATTACCATTCAACTTGCTGATGATTTTAATGCATATCCCAAAAGAGTTGTGGAAGATGTGCTTGTGCAGGTGAATCAATTAGTTTTCCTAGCAGACTTCTATGTCCTTAAAATAGAGGATGAAACATCTCCTAATCCAACACCGATTCTTTGAGGGAGACCACTCTCGAAAACTGCTAGAACCAAGATTGATGTTCATGATGGCACTCTCACCATAGAGTTTGATGGCAAGGTTTTCCGTTTCAATATTTTTGAGGCAATGAGGTACCCTAGTAACTTACATTCTATTTTTGCAGTTAACGTTATTAATTCTTTGCCACAACAATGTTTTGAGTTAACTCGCAAGAATGGATTGGATGTAGCTATTAGTGAGCACATAGGGACAGAAAATTCTAAGGAATCAAGAATTTTTATACAAGTGTCCAAAGAAATTGAGGAAGCCATGGCATGCTTAGATGAGACTATAGCTATAACCACAAACAGGTATGATGTTTCGTACATTGAATTGTCTTTATCTAATGAGAAACTTCTTCCTTCTGTGATGAAAGCCAATACCTTGGAGCTTAAGCCACTTCCAGATTATTTGAAGCATGTGTTCTTGGGTGACAAAGATCCTTTGCCAATTACAATAGAAATGGGCCTTGCACCACTAAAAGAAGAGAAACGCGTTCGAGTACTTAGAGATACAAAATAGCTATTGGGTGGATAATTGCTGACATCCAAGACCCAACCATACGCATGGACCGTATCTTGTTAGAAGAAGGATCCAAGCCCATTAGTGAAGTACAGCGAAGATTGGACCCTCCTATGATGGAACCAACGTCGGGCTGAGGATGTTAAACCAAGCGCTTATTAGAAGGCAACCCAATGTTTATGAAAAATAAATAAAAGAAAAGAAAAGAAAAATAAAATAAGGTAATAATGATCGATTTTTGTGTCTCGAGCAGATTACTTTCGTAGGCCATCAAATTGATCAGGTTTTATCTCTCTTTGCCATCTGTCTTATTTGTTTTATATATATATATATATATATATATATATATATATATATATATTTTACTTGTTTTTGACTTTTGTTTGCTATTGTGTTGTTATCTCTTTCATGTGTCTTTAGTTTCGTTTCTGCTATTTTCTTTTCCTCCCTTTTGTTTAATTTGATTATTCCGTACTTCGAATTCATTTGTGCAACAGCTTGAGGAAACATCCAAACGCTAGCTGAAGTCATTGCTCGAAGGTTTGAAACGTGCATATCTTGGAGAAAAACAAACTCAATCGCCTTATCGGTAATATCTCTCCTTTTCTCCTCTTCAATGGATGCCGATATCTTTCTCTCGAACCTTCTTAAATATTTCCCTTCACTTCCTCAAAATGTTGTGTTTAAAATTTATAAAGTACGGATGACTAGACTTTGGGCGTTGATGCTCCTAAATGTGCCTGCGGATATCCGATGGCTTATCGAAGCCAAGGTGAGATTGTCCGGTGAGCCGGACATTAATCTCGCAAAATACATGCCTGGTCTAGGAAAGAGCTACTACGCCAAGAGGCGAAGAGCGAAGATGTTACAAGTATGCTATAAATGTGCTAGATGGAATTGTAACCAGACTTGTCGTTCATTAGGTCTTGTGTCCAGAAATAGAGAAGATAAACTGTCATTTATTAAGAATGGTTTGAGTAATGAGTCAATGGATCATGTTTTGTTAACTTTGGAGTCACATTCTTGTTGACTTGTTTAGCGTGAATTGCTTAATCTATGGACACAATTTCGTGATGAATTGCAGTGTTATAGTCTAGGGAATCTGACTAAAAACGACCCTATTTGCCAGTTTATAAGAAAACTAGATGGGAAGCAAATCCCCGACTCATAGAAGGCGTTTCAGCCGTTACTGGACGTAAAACCAGAGGAAGATGTGAGCCACAATCACAACTACTTGTATATTTGAATGTGTGTTGTTATTGTCGAATTTTTGTTTTCCTTGTTTCGTTTGATCTGATTATCAATGTTGTTTTTGTGTTGTTGTTGTTTGTTAATTTTATTTGTTCTAATTTCAAGTTTTCTTTTTGACAAACCATATGACTACCCCATGACATAAGCACACGTAGGAGACAAGTGTGGAGGTTTTGTCAACCTCTGCCGAAAGTATATCTCTACTTTTCATGCTTCACATGGGAGACATGTGTGACGGTTTTGTCAAACCCCACCGAAAGTATATTTCCATTTTTCATGCTTCACGTGGGAGACAAGTGTGTAGGTTTTGTCAAACCTCACCGAAAGCATACCTCATTTTTTCAAATTTTGGGGCGATAAATCTGTATCGAGCAACCCCCACCGAAATTATGTCCCCACGTGTCAAATTTGAGAGTTTTACATGTGTATATATCCATTCTGTATATTTTCAAATGTCATTTTATAATCTGTCTTGCACTTGAATCGCATAATACCTAATGTGCATCATTGTCTTACACAAGTTTAGAGCACTTTTAGAAATGGAGAAAACACCAATTCGACGATTCCAAAATATATGCGTATTTTGTGGATTGCAATTTGGTAAAGATGGAGAGTTTACAACAACAGCTCTTGATCTTGGTGGGACATTAGCTGCAAGGGGTATTCATTTGATTTATATAGGGGGTAGTCTTGGGTTAATAGGGTGTGTGTCGACAGCTGCTTCCCTGGGAGGGAGCAAAGTTCTCGGCATTATCCCTAAACCATTAGCTGTACGAGATATCGTAGGCAACACCATGGGGGGAAGAGTTACAGGTTCTAGTATGCATGAGCGTATTGCACATATGGTCATTAAATCTGATGCATTTATAGCTTTGCCTGGTGGTTATGGCGCATTAGAGGAGATATTTCAAATCACCTCTTGGGCACAGCTAAACATCCATCGGAAACTCATTGGTTTGTTAAATGTCAATAATTTTTTTGATGGTTTGTTGTCTTTTCTTGATCAAGCAGTAGAAAAAAACTTCATCTCACAGTCGGCGAGGCAAATCCTGGTTACAGCTTCAACTGCAGGGGAGTTAATTGACAAATTGCAAGCATTTGTCTATTCGCCTGATCCAACAATAGCTCGGATAGATTGGTTTGCGGAGGGCAATAAAAGGCCTAAACTGGATTTAGCGCTCCATCTGTAATCTTTATCTGCTGGTTTGCTTCACTTTTGTTTGCTTTCTTTTTATTGTGTTTATTTGAGAGTTTTCATATTATTTCTTTTGAGCTTTTTCAGGTTATTTCTTTCGTTCCAGGTAATATTTTCTAATCTTGGATTTTAGAGTGGTGGCTTAAAAAGTTCAAGTCCTCTTGAAACGCATTGTGGATCTCTTCAATCCATAATGGCTGAATAAGGAGGCTAACTTCTAAACTTTTTAGACCCATTCTAACTGACTTGTTTGTGTTTGCTGATTTGTTGGACTTTGTTATTTTATAAGTAAGTTTAGTTTTATGTAATTTAGAGTTGTTATGTGTTTTTGTCTTTATCAGTTTCAATTCAAGGAAAAAAAATTTGTGGAAAAAACTTGAGAATGGCAGAATATAGGGTTTCTTTAACCCTTGAAATGCATTCTCTCTAAATAAATCTATAGTTTGTTTATTTCATATTGTTTGAAGTGTCTTGTTTTGTTCTTTCCTAATAAAGGTATATAGGCTGGAAACCTTAAGTCTGCGGGCTACTGGTCCTAAGGATTGTTGAAATATACAACCTTGACTCAGGTGTAACAATGCCACGTACCTGTTTTCTTGCATTTTGTGGGTCGATGATAAAATAATGATTGAATTAAGAATAACTCTTGGAAAATGATAAATGATGCATGGATCTGTGTGCTTGAAATGTTTATTGGTTTTTGCTTTACCTTTGATTCCTTGCACAACATTGAGCACTGAGCTATTATCACTGAGTTATTTGTTCACTTAGAGAAAGTTTATGTAATTTAAATGTTTCTTCAGATTTCCATGAATTCTAGAACTTGTTTGATGGTCACTCGAGGCGAAATCCTAGACTGTGCAACATTGGGGAAATGATTTAGGCCATCTTTGGACCGTTTGAGCCTTAATAGCCAACCTTGACAGAAATTGATCCCTAGTTACCCCTTTGAGCCTCTGTAAGCCTTTTTCTTTGTTAACTCACTAAAAGATTTCCTAACCTCAAATGAATTTGTTCCAAACAGTTTATCCCTTACCTATGAGCATGTAGATCATTCACAATTAAAATTTGAGCTATGTTCTGGTTTTGGGAAGTTAGAGGAGGTTGGGATGTGTCATTAGCAATGCAAGTGAGTTCTATTGTGTTTGTAAAAAAAAGAAAAAAAAGAAAAAAAGCCAATTTGTACTTATCATCCACGTACTTACACATTGAGGACAATGTGTTGTTTAAGTGTGGGGGAGTGAAAGTGTAATAAAAAAAAAAAAGAAAAAAAGAGAACAAAAGAAGAAGAATAAGAGATCTATACCCTTAAGTGTTCCTAAAAAGAATGAAACAACGAAGTGTGGGGGTGTAGTTTTCTTTTGTTTTCTATAAAAAAAAAAAAAGATTGAGTGTTCTAAATAAGTTTGGGGGAGTAACTTGGTGAATTGAAATAAAGTTGTGTTATAGGGTTGAGCCCTACATAGTCTTGAATGATTTATGTGTTTGTGGGTGATTTTAGCCAAATTATTATCCTTTATCATACCTTCACCCAAGCCAAACATTACAAGCTTAATAAAACCCTACTTGATCCTTAGTGTTGTGCCTGTCTACATTAGTAGAGAGTGACTTGAAAAGCAAGCCCATGGAGTTCATTTATACGCACATCTTCACATTAAATATGATTCATTTTTATGCATAAACTCATCCGGATTACAAGTGATTATGTGAAAATGGCTCTACACACACACAAGGAATTAAAGTAGAGCGAAACTAATCTTTGAAATGAAATTTTCGATCAAGTGCATAATTTTGAAGTTTTTCTTGGGTTATAATTAAGTACAATCTTTGAGGCCTATTTGCAAGTTGAAGCATTTGTGTGGGGGAATTTGATAGGTGTCTATTTATATATCATTTTCATATCAATTCCGTCTATGTTTCTTTGCTATATTCCTTGGTATTTTTATGTTTTTGTGTGGTTTTTGATGTTTGTAGGAGTTTTGGAGGAACTCACACAAAATTGGAGTAAAACCCTTCATTTTCACCTCTGCTAATCAACCAATTTCTCAAAGTTGATTGTATCAATATAAATTAACCGGATAACATGCTATATACCATTAGAAAGCTCTCAAAGTCTATTTTTTAGAGAAATTTACGGTTCACGAATTTATGTATAGTACCGAAAGTTGTGATAAAAATGGTATGAGAAGTATATATTTGTAATTCCACATATCACTGTAGCATGTTATTAAATACGAGGCACTGTAGCAGAGTATATAAACACCTTTTAGGGTTTTATTTTGATAACTTGAAGAGGGGAGAACGTGTGAGAGGCTGCAGCTCTGGATTTCTTCCATTTCCTGGAGTTCTTGAAGGAGAAAGAAAGCTTGGAAAGAGGAAGAACTACAATTCAAAGAGATTGACATCAAAATTGCTAAGTTTTTTCCTTCCCTTCCATTTTCTAGAATGTCTCCATGTTGTATTGTATTTACCACGTTTTTGAACATGTGTAACTGAATCTAAATTGGTTGAGGGTGATTTCAAAGCCCTTGATATGGTTTTTGTGAGTTGATTGTGCAAGAAGTTGTTATCCAATTCTCTAATTGAAGTTGCTTGTATTTTCCTATTTCTAATGCTTATGATTGCTTGCTGATTGTATTTGGGATGGCCAACTGAATATAATATGGTTGTTGTCTATTGCTAGATTAGAAATCTTGATCGATAATTGTCTTGAATTTCCAACCATTAGTAGCAAAATTGTGATCAGAGATTGCAATTGGAAAATACAACCTAGGTTAAATAATCCGAACCTGCGTGATTATTGCTTAGATCAACCTGTCTTTCTTTTCATAATGCTTCCATTGAATTAATCTCAGAGAGCTTCTTCTAGGTTGTTTAATGGATAGAGATTAAATAAAGAACTTGTTTTATTTAACAACAAAGTAAGGAAAGATTGGGGTAACAGAGTTTGTTGTTATCTACGGTTGATAACTTCAATGCTGTAATTGGATGACAATCCTATGTTAATTTACAAATTCATATCATGTGGCAGAGACAGAACCCTTAACCAAGTGTCTCTCATTGATTTTTCACTCCATTTTACTTTGTGTTGTGTTATTGTGCATTTACATTAATATTTCATTTAGTTAATCCACCAACAAAACCCTCCATTTATTCTGTTGTTGCTTTTGAATAACAAATTCAATTAGAATCAATCCTCGTGGGAACGATATCTAATTATCACTTTATTACTTGTGCAACTAGTATATTTGATAGTTTCGAATGCATCAGGCGCAAAACAATCAGACTTTTCAAGAGTTAGTAACTCCAAATCTTGGTCAACAACCGCTATGCATTGAGTATCCTAATCTCGAAGTGAATTTTGAACTTAAAGCTAGACTGATTCATATTTTCCCTACATTTCACGGTTTTGTAGGAGACTATCCCAATAAGCACTTCAAGGAATTTCATGTGGTGTATTCAAGCATGAAGCTGATAGGTATTTTTGAAGAGAAAATTAAGTGCAAAGCTTTTCCATTCTCATTAGCTGATTTGGCAAAAGAATGGTTTTACTATCTATCTTTTGGTACTATTACCACGTGGAATGAGATAAAAAGACTTTTCTTGGAAAGGTATTTTCTAGCTTTTAATTTTGAAAACATAGAAAGGAAATTCATGGTATTTGACAATATAATGGAGACTCACTTTATGAGTATTGGGAGCGCTTTACAAGATTATGTGCTAGTTGCACTCACTGTCAAATTTGTGAACAACTCTTTATCCAATATTTTTATAAGAGTCCCATGCCTATAGAGAGTAGTATGATCAATGCAACAAGTGGAGGAACACTAGTTGACAAGACACCTAAATCTATAAAGAACTTGATTGCAAAGATGGTAGCCAACTCTCAATAAGTTAGTAGCTATTATGAGCCATCACTATTAAAGACAGTGAATGAGGTAAGTATATCTGACGTTTTACAGCAACTTTCCAATCTCACGTCTCTTGTGAAACATTTGGTTGTAGGAAACAAGCAACAATCTTATGTACATGGGGTATGTTCTACTATAGGTCATCCAACCAACATGTGCCCAACTTTTCAAGGACATATAGAACAAGTTAATGCTATAGATGGATTTTTGCGACAACCAAGGCAATAGTATGACCCTTTTTCCAATACCTATGGTGTTGGATGAAGGGATCATCCTAATTTTAGTTATAGGAATGATAAAGTAGATGCTCCAAATGTGATCCTGAATCAGCCACTGAGTTTTAATCAACAAAGAGTTTAACAACCCTTTTAAGCCCAACCATTACTAACTCCATAAAACTCACGTACATCTTTTGAAGAAATTGTTAAAACACTTGCTACTAATACACTGCAATTTCAATAGGAAACTAAAGAAAGCATTCATAGTTTATAGAATCAAATGGGCCAACTAGCTACAGTTATGAGCAAATTGGAAGCTCAAGGTTTGAGAAAATTACCTTCTCAATCAATGATCAATTTGGAGGAGAATGTTAGTGCAGTAATTTTGATAAATGGAAAACAACTAGAGATTGCAGTAACATCATCACAAGCTAAGAAAGAGAGTTTAAAAAAACAAGCCACCCATGAAAAGAGTGATTCCAACCCCAACATGAACACCACATCAATTCCCAAAGTAAGTACTAAAACTTCTTTCACTTCTTATGTTCTTATGCCACTGTTTCCAAGTAGATTTGCAAAATAAAAGGAGGAGGAACAAGAAAAAGAAAATTTATAGACTTTTCAAAAATTGAGGTAAATATACCACTTTTAGATGCTATCAAGCAAGTGCCTCATTACACAAAGTTTCTTAAGGAGTTGTATACCAACAAGAGGAAGTTGCAATGGCATGAAAAAGTAAGTGTGAGGGAGAATGTCTTAGTAATGCTTAAAAGATTCCCTCTTAGGTGCAAGAATCTAGGCATTTTTACCATCCCATGCAACATCATAAATACCAGGTTTTTAAAGGCCATGGTAGATTTAGGTCAATTAATGTAGTGCTATATTCTATTTATTCTTCTAAATCTTGGACCACTTGAAAAAACTGGTGTTTTTATTCAACTTGCTGATCATTCTAATGTTTATCCTAAAATGTTCTTGTGCAGGTGAATTAATTAGTTTCTTATGAATAGGCATTCATCTTGCCAGAGTGTTTATAACCATGACACTATGTCAAACCTTTTTTGAGACTTAAGGGAACATAAACAAGCTATGGGCATATTTGGAGAATAGGTCACCACCTAATTTTCTATTAGAAAAATGGCTTACGACGATTTGATACCTCGCTTTAGGACCTAAACTACCCTCATCTTTTCAAAGATGGGTTTGGGAAGTTAAGTACGGGCCATTCACCTTGTCGGATCAAAATCCGGCCTCCACTAGGTGATGCGTTCGAAACTAGCGAGTATACTAGTCGCACAAGTAATAAAGTGATAAGTAAGATATCGTTCCCACGAGGATTGATTCTAATTGAATTTGTTATTTTACAGCAAAAACAGAATAAAACGGGGCGTTTTTGTTGATTGATTAACTAGATGAAATATTAATACAAGTAAAGAATAACACGATGCTAACTTAATTGAAGTGAGAAT
This sequence comes from Boswellia sacra, assembly GCA_013180625.2. Taxonomy (NCBI): domain Eukaryota; kingdom Viridiplantae; phylum Streptophyta; class Magnoliopsida; order Sapindales; family Burseraceae; genus Boswellia; species Boswellia sacra. Next base: position 19,760 of record SNVD02000026.1, on the reverse strand, counting down.
TAATCACTGATGAAAATCTGGTTAAGGGATCATTCTCTGCCACAAGATATGGATTTGCGAATTAATCATAGAATTGTCATCCAATTACACTATTGAAATTATCAAGATAACAACAAGCTCTGTTATCCCAATCTTTCCTTACTTTGTTGTTAAATAAAACAGGCTCTTTATTTAATCTCTATCCATTAAACAACCTAGAACAAGCTCTCTAAATTTAATTCAATGGATGCATTACGATAAGAAAGATAGGTTGATCTAAGCAATAAACACACAAGCTCGGATTATTTAACTTAGGTTGTATTCTCCAATTGCAATCTCTGATCACAATTTTGCTACTAAGGATTAGAAATTCAAGACAATTACGGATTAAGATTTCTACTCTAGCAATAGACAACAACCAGATTATATTCAGTTGGCCATTCCAAATACAATCAGCAAGCAATCATAAGCATTAGATATGGGAAAATACAAGCAATTTCAATTAGAGAATTGGATAACAACTTCTTGCACAATCAACTCACAAAAACCATATCAAGGGCTTTGAAATCACCCTTAACCAATTCAGATTCAGTTACACATGTTTAAAAATGTGGTAAATACAATACAACATGGAGACATTCCAAAAAATGAAAGGGAATGGAAAAACTTAGTAAATTTGATGAAAATCTCTTAGGATTGTTGTTCTTCCTCTTTCCAAGCCTTCTTTCTCTTTCAAGAACTCTAGAGCTGCAGCCTCCACCACGTTCTCCTCTCTTTAAGTTATGAAAATAAAATCATAAAATGTGTTTATATACTCTGCTACAGTAACCTGCTACAGTGCCCCGTATTATACATGCTACAGTGATTTGTGGAATTACATTTCTACACTTCTCACACTATTTTGATTATAACTTTCCGTACACTGAATGGATTCATGAACTGTAAATTTCTCTATAAAATAGACTTCGAGAGCTTTCCAATGGTATATAATATGTCATCAGATTCATTGTATATCAATACAATTAAATACGAGAAGATGGTTGAGTAGTAGAGGTGAAAATGAAGGGTTTTACTCCATTTTTGTGCAAGTTGCTCCAAAACTCCTGCAAATATCAAAACCACACAAAAACATAAAAATACCAAGGAATATAGCAAAAAGAAAAAGGACAAATTAATATAAAAATGATATATAAATAGACACCTATCACTAGGGTATACGAAATCGGAATAGCTATAATTTGTTATATAATCCATCTAATGCTGTTCATTTTATGCACACATTTCTAATTTGATCTTTTTAAACAAATAAGGTGATTTTTAATTATGGCAGTTGTATATTCATACGTAGAAGGCGGTGAGGAGAAAAGATTACATTTTCTTTCAAACACGGGGGATAGAGGATAGGATTACATCAATTTTTATTCAGCAATAAAGTAAATTCTATTTCTAAACACTTTATATATAACATTTATTCATTCATATTAAGGAATATTCATCCACATCAAACATTGAATCTAATCAAATCAATTTGAGACTCAAAAAATGGGGAATTCCTTATTATCATATATGAGTTTGTTCAATACTTATCATGCCTCTTCATGGCAGACATTCATACATACATTCAATTATTCTAAGTGATAGTCCCCCGCTATCAATGCGGGTACACCATCACTTTATGACATAATTCAAGTCATAGTATAATCACGGTATATTTATAATTTTTAATAAATCGACCAATTAAAATCTAAACAAAGCCATAATCTAAAATCTTGGCACTTCTACCTAATTTGATAATTCTATCATGGCAAGTCTACATAGTATGGCAATTATAGCCTATTTATAAAATTCTAGCATTTGATTGTGACAATTCTAACTATGGAAATTCTCGCTTAATTCAAGCAATAATGGTAAAACATTGATATTCTAGCCTAACTCAAGCAATCAAAGCAAATCATGACAATTTTTGTCTATTCGATGCTATTTCCTAGCATAATTCAGAGCAATTATTAGTCTTCCTAGCATGATTCTAGTAATGTGCTCTTATGCATGATTCTGCACATGTGCTCATAAGAATGATTCTAAGCACTTGCAAATTAAATAAACTCCTAAACGTGTTTCTAATGAAGGAGGGAAAGATGACTTATCTTAACATGCATTTCTAGCTTGCAAAATAAATAAGGATTAAAATAATTCATAATAATCATAAACATGCTTCCAAGCATAAAAAATAAATCCTAAACATGCTTATTCTAAGCAAAATAAAACTTAGCCATGCTTATTTTAAAGCAAGAAAAATAAGGAACAAAAGAGGAGGGAGAACTACTCTCAAGACGTATCGTTTCTGAGTTTAGAGTAGTAGAATGCCTAACAAAATATTGAACAAGAAAAGACTTCTTGAATTCTCAAGTGTAACTTCAAAAGGGAGAAGAAAGGATTTCAGTGTGTGCTGAAAAGTGATGAGAGGGGTTGTGTTTATATAGTGAAGGGTTGAGCTTGAAAAAGAAAGTAGAAAACAAAAAAAAGGAAGGTCCGTAATGAAATTTTGCAAAATTAAAGGGAGAACAACTGGCCGATTGTGGGAGGACCTCCGGACTGTCGGCTGTGGTGCACTATCAGCTGGTGGTAGGACAGTCAACTGACTATATAACCGTCCGCTGGTTGTGGCCTACCAAAGCCTTTAATTTTGCATTTTTTTGATGCAGTCCCTTCTCACCTTTAGCCGTTCGATCGTGTGTAACTGATCATGTATAACTCTTTGAGTTCTACTCCAATTTGCAATCTGCAAAATTATATAAAAGTTAAACATCCGTGGCTTCACAACAGTATATGACTCATCGTTAGATTCCTCCTAAATTAAATTATGTGATATTTCAAAATCATGTGTCAGTTTTCAAAGCTTTTGGTCGGTTTTTTCTCATATTTCTTACTTTTGCTTTCAAGGGCATTTTGATCATTTCTCTTCCTCATCATGCATCTTTACTTCATCATCTGCCCTAAAAAATAAGCTTGCCCCCTACTTTGAAGAGTATTGTAAGGCACAAAGATCGACAAAGTCCTGTTGCTTCATCTGTCCTCTTCTCATCTTGGCATCTTTGCCTTCATCTATATTCTTTCAGACATCTTCAACATCTACTCTCCTCTTTTATTCCTGCAAAAGAGGTATGCCCATTCAAGGGCCAGTGTGCTCACTTAAGGGCTAATTACCATTCTTCTAATGCATGGAATGTATATTTACAATGCTTAATGTGCACTTCATCTACTACAGAAAAAATCATATTTCTAATGCATGGCATGCATTCTTATGTAATAGCCGATAGTCTTTCATTTTCATAGCCTGCAGTAGCTCTCAACCAAGGTCGCCGGAGTTACTGTTTACTCCAACCGATTTGTGAGTTAGGCTATGAGATTTACATATGTTGTAGATCAAAGTAACCTAAAAAAACTTTGCTTCTTGAGCTTCACCAAATTCTAACTAGAAAACTGTCAAAATTGTGAAAAGCAAATTCGAAATTCACTATTCATCCGTCGCTGATGAGCGAGTAAAGTCTCACCTCCATTACTATCATATTCGCCTTAGTCAGCTCTAGAACTTTGCCTTCATCACTGTTGTCTGATTCGGCCGTCATCGCCTCCGTCCACGGCACTTTTTGTACTGTTCATCGTCACTGTTTTGCACTGAACGGCGAGTGAGCTCTCACCTCTACCACTGGGTTGTAGATCGGGAGACGTTGGTTAACTTTCCCTTCTACACCATCATCAGATTTCAAACGAGTCTCTCTCAAATCGCATTTTTTCTTTCCGGGTGGTACTATTCACCGTCGTGATTACTGTTCATCCGGTGGGCACTGTTCATAAACCCGACCAGATTGCTTCTTAGGCTATTTCACGCAACTTTGCTTTTTGGTCGATCTCCAGATTCCTTGCAGATCACCTCCAGATTCTATGGGAGCTGTTTTTCTGGCCGACAATGTAAATTGACTCTTTTTTGGTGACTGGTTTGCACTTTTTCTATTGAATTTCCTTTGAATCACCTACTGTTATTGTTGGGATTGCTATAGAATTCTATTTAGATTGAATTTGTGTTGACTTGAAAATTGTTGTTTGGTTATCGAATCTGCCAAACCAACCATGCCCACCAAACGGACACCTACTATTACCAACCGGACACAACCCCCACATCGCACCAACCAACTACGACCACCAACCAAGACCTCCTTTCCTACCAACCAACCTCACCCATGACCTAACAATTCCAAAACCAAACCTCCTCAAACTCAGGGTTCATGGGTAGATAGAGTTCGGGTGACTGAGGCAAGCACTCGGTTTAGTCTTGACTCGGTAGCTCGAAAGGTCTCAGGTTCGGTTCTTGAGATTTCTGATGATTTGATTGATGATGCTGGATCTGATTGGCTACGTTGTATTGTGAAATTTTTTTCGGGTTATACTATGCCATTCCATGCTACGCGCTCTATTGATATGCGTGCATGGAAGTCTAGTGGTTTGGAAGATGTCCGCTCCACTGGTACTGGTTTTTTTATATTGAGATTTAGGACTGAAGAGCAGGTCTATGACATTTTGGAGAGAGGGCCTTGGATGTTTAGTGGGAAACACATCATATTGCAACAGTGGAAGCCTCATTTCTCCTTTGACCAGAATCGAATCTCTAGAATTCCGGTTCGGATCCGCATGCATGGATTGCCATTCCCCTTATGGTCAGCTAGAGCTCTCAGTGCCGTCTCTAGTATGGTTGGTCGGCCATTGTCATGTGATAGGATGACTTACAAGCACACTCGGTTATCCTACGCCAAGGTTTGTGTTGAGCTAGATGCTGAACACGCTCCTATTTATGATTTTCAGATTCGATGCAAACTTTTCTCTGAGCCTATTAAGATTCGAGTTGAATATGAGTGGAAGCCAAAACACCACCCTAAGTGCTGTTTATTTGGGGATACTTGCCGAGATCCAGTTAAGTCTTCTGAGACTAGTCGAGATCAGATTGTTGTTGCAGATGTTACCCCAGGATTACATGACAAGGGAAAGAGTGTGGCTATTGTTTCCACACCAATAGGAGATATTACCCCATTGATTTCATAACCAGAAACTGAAGAGAAGAGTACAATGGGCAAAATCTTTGATCGGCTTGAGATTGCTACTAATGATTCAGATTTTGAGTCAGATTTTGGCCCTAATCCATTACATCATATTGAGGTAGCCCATGATACACTTCTAAAGCATGCGACTTTGCCTAGCTCTTCAGAGACTACTCCTCCAAAAAGGCTTGCTACTAAGGATTCTCCGAAATCTGTTATGACAACTTTGAACAATCAACCGCCTGCCTCTAATCCTTCCCTTACTGTTGCTGATGGTAAGAATAATAAGAAAAGACAGGAAGCTAAGGAGAGTAGAGGAGGCACAAGCCTCCGTTGATTTCTTTATTGAGTTTGAACTCCTTCCAGTTTCCTATAATAGGAAGTTGGAATATTAGAGGCCTTAACAGCTTCTCTTCGCGGCGAGCAGTTAAAAATTGGATTTCTAATTATTCTTTGGGTTTAATTGGCCTTATAGAGACTAAGGTTAATAAGCAACACCTTGCATCGGTTGTTTTAAAAATTTGTCCTTCCTGGCACTTCTTGTCAAATGTCACCGATTCAATTGCTTGTAGAATCTTGGCTTGTTGGGATCCTACTTTGTACAGTTTGAGTAGTCTGCAGTATTCTCCCAAGTGGATAGCTTGTCGAGTTCTCAGATTGTCAGATAGGGTTTCTTTTGGTCTGGTCTTCGTTTATGGTTCTAATGATCCGGGTGGGCATCAATAGTTGTGGGACTTTATCAGAGATCAATCTGTAGGCTTTGGTGGTGATTTTAATGCGATTTTACTCTCTACGGATAGAGTTGGTGGAGCTCAAGCTTGGCATAGTTATATGGATGAGTTTAGTCAGTGTGTTCATGATGTAGCATTGATGAGAGTTTCATCTTTTGGACTTCGATACACTTGGCATAATGGGCAGCAAGGAGAGGGTACTATTCTTAGAACTCTTGATTGGAGTTTTGGTAACTCTTCATGGTTCTTGACATGGCCAAGCACAACTTCTGAGGTTCTTCCTTGGGATGCTTCTGACCACAGTGCTATGGTAATCAGATTTGAAGATCAGCGTAGGCGAACCTTCAGTCCTTTTAAATTCTTGAACTTTTGGGTTGACCGAGATGGTTTCTTGGAGATAGTACAGAGAGTGTGGTTTATAATTGTCGATGGAGATCCTATGTTTTGGGTCACATAGAAATTGGGTTTGTTAAAACGTGAACTCAGGACTTTACATGCAAAGGATTCTAGCCATATTTCTAGTAGAGTCATCGAGGCCAAGGCTCAGTGGGTTGCGGCTCAAGCTGCTCTGGATGAGAACCCCTATTCAACAGAATGTATTTTGGCTGAGAGGGTTTCTGCTAAACAGTATTCGCAATTATGCAGAGATGAGAAGGCTTTCTTTCGGCAGAGGTCAAGGATCCAATGGCTTTCTTTGGGGGATCAGAATACCAAATTCTTTCATAAGTCATTGATCCATAGACAGGCCAGGAACCGTATTCATCAACTTGAGGATGAGGATGGCACCGTCTTTACAGATCAAGGCGAATTAGGACATCTAGCTGTGAGGTATTTTCAGAAGCTACTTACAGCTCCTTCTAGACCTTCCATTGAAGATGCTTCTCGGTTTTTCTCTGGAAGAGTTTTTGAGGAGATGTTACCTTCTTTGTCATGCCCTATTATTGATAATGAGATCAAGTCAGCTTTATTTTCGATTCCTGATGATAAAACCCCAGGATCAGATAGGTATACCTCTTTATTCTTTAAGAAGGCTTGGGATATTATTAGTATGGAGTTTAAGGCTGCTGTACGCTACTTTTTCATGACTTGTCGGATGCCTAAATGTGTTAATGCCACTAGAATTGCCGTGGTCCTTAAGGTTGAGAGTCCGAGGACTATAAGTGATTTTCTACCAATCTCTTGTTGTAATGTGCTCTATAAGTGTATCTCCAAAGTGATCGTGAATCGGTTCAAAACGGTCTTACCTGATGTGATTAGGAGTTCACAGTCTGCTTTTGTCCCCGGTCGAAGAATTTTTGATGCCATTCTATTAACTCAAGAGCTGATGCATAATTATCATCTTGGCCAGTCGCCTCCTCGATGTGCTTTAAGGTGGATATTTGCAAAGCTTTTGATATTGTCAGCTGGGATTTCATCCTTTTGGGTTTAAGAATGATCGGTATTCCAGAGTGTATGGTTCGCTGGATTGCGACATGTATGTCCTCTGCATATTTCTCGGTTGCTTTAAATGGAGAGCTTCACGGGTTCTTCTCCACCTCCAGAGGAATTCGACAAGGTGATCCTTTATCGCCATACCTTTTTGTGCTGGCCATGGAGGGTCTGAGTGGTATTCTTCGAGAGGCTACTCAGAGGCTTGGTTTTCGATATCATTAGAGATGTCAGTAGGTTTTTCTCACTCATCTTTGTTTTGCAGATGATCTAATGGTTTTTTGTAGGGAAGATATGGGCTCTGTTAGTGTGATCCATGCTGCATTACAGAAATTTATAGAGCTCTCTGGTTTAGTTACGAATTCGGCCAAAAGTCATGTCTTATTCTCTGGAGTCAATGATGAGGACCGAACTGCATTGAAGGCCATCTTGGGTTTTCAAGTGGGGAGTCTGCCGGTTAGATATCTGGGGTTACCTCTCATCAGTACCAGATTACGCCTTTCAGATTGTGCTCCATTGATAGAACTCATTTTGGCAGATTCGGGTAACTTCTAGAGCCTCTTGATCTTGGAGGAAGATTTTGTACAGTCGGGCTTGGTGTAGAGGTAAATTTGTCTCTTGTATTAGAGATGGCCGTAATACCTCTCTTTGGCAGGATTACTGGTTGCCACAGGGGCGTCTGTGTGACTTGTTACCCTTCAGGACTCTTACATCCACAGGTTTTCCTTCAGATGCTAGGGTCTTAGACATTATTCAAAATGGGGATTGGGCTTTTCCTGATGGAGGTCAGGCCCTTAGGTTGATTTGGGACTCAGTCAGCATCCGACCTATGATGGGGGCTCCTGATCATGTTGTTTGGAAGGGCCATACCTCAGGTATATTCTCTATCGGCTCCGCATAGGAATTGTTACGGAGTAGGCGACTGGTGAACACTCTTCATCATCTTCTCTGGTCGGCTTGGTACTATGGATCAACTACAACGTCATGGTATCTTACTATCTTCAAGCTGTGTTCTATGTGTTTCAACAAATGAGACCCATGACCATCTTTTCTTTAGCTGTCCTTTCTCATCTTCTGTTTGGGGGGAGATTTCAGCTAAGACTCTCGTTGTTTGACCATCCTTTTGTTAGACGTCCTTGCTCCAATGGGCTTCTCTGCACTCCAGGGCAGAAAGAATTTTGGACATATCCTTGCACGTTTGGTCTTCTCTGCAACGATTTATTCTCTTTGGTATGAAAGGAATGATCGTATGTATCAATAGCGACACCGGACCTGTCGTCAGGTGACTGATGAGATTTTTGACTTGGTTTGTTCCCAGCCTCTAGCCTTGGAGGCAAAGTATTCGATCACTCCTCAGCTTCATGCCATATGGGGTCTGCATAATTAACTTTGTTCTTGGACTTTGTTTTGCTATTGGTTTAGTTGTGGTTGGTTTGGGCCTGTGCACTTTTCTTTCTATTTGATTGGGCCTTTGGCTCTCTTGTTTAGGTTGTTTTGTTTTGGGCCCTTGAGCACTAGTATTTCCTGTTTGGAATTATGAGTATTAGGTACTCTTCTTGGGGTATACCCTTGTATCTTGTACATTCACTTTTTCTTTTATGTGAATAGTAACTTTTTCCAAAAAAAAAAGTAATTATTTTCAAAAAAAAAGGTATGCATTCTTATAATGTGCGATATGCACTATTCTAGTGTGGACAGATGCATCTTTCTAATGCATAGAATGCGTCCTTGTGATACGTGATGTGCACTTTTCTAGTGTGGATAGATGCATCTTTCTAATGCATAGAATGTATCCTTATGATGCCCGATGCGCACTCTTCTAGTGTGGACAAATGCATCCTTCTAATGCATGGAATGCATCCTTATAACACATGATATGCACTCTTCAAGTTTAAAGTTTTTGAGCATTTTATATTGCTCTAAGCCTTGAAAGGATGCATCCTAAGAGCAGTTTTATCTCCTCCCTCCTCTTTTCTTCTTTACTTTTTTTGCTTTAGAATAAGCATGATTAGGTTTGTTTATACTTAGAATTAGCATGTTTAGGATTTTATAGAATTGTTTAATTCTTTATTTGTTTTGTAAGTTGGAAATGAGTGTCGAGGTAAATCCGCTTTCCTTTCTTTATTTGGAATCATGTTAGGAGTTTATTTTTCTTTGCGAATGCTTAAAATCACACTTAGGAGCATATGATTAGAATCATGCTAGGAAAATTTACAATTGCGTTGAAGCATGCAAGGAAATAACATAGAATAGGTTGAAATTACCATATTTACCCATGATTGCTTGAATTAGGCTAGAATAGCCATGTTTAACTGTGATTGATATGATTAGGCTAGAAATGCCATGATTTATCATAATCACTATGAATAGGCTAGAATTATCGTGATAGAATTATCAAATATAGGTCGAAGTGTCATGATTCTAGATTTTAGTTTTGTATTTTGATTAATTGATATAAATGAATGTATGAATGTACTATGATTAGAAACATGATTAGATGATGCCATGAAGTGATGGTGGACTCACATTGATGGCGAGGGACCAATTACTTATAATGAATTAATGTATAAGTATATGCTCGAAGAGGCTTAATAGACATTGAATAGACTCGCATATGGTGGTGAGAAATTCATTATCTATTGAGACTCGAATTGATTATTTATAGTTGATATTTGAATGTATGGTTTATGTGAATGAATGAATGCTATATTTGATGTGCTAAAGTAGAATTTACTTTATTGTTGAAGAGCAAATCCTATCCCATATCCCCTGTGTTTGAAAGGAATTGTAACTCTATTCTTCTCCCTCTTTCTCTGTATGAATATACAACTGCGATAAATTAAATCACTCTACATATCTTAAAAAAGATAAAATGAGTAATGTGTGCATAAAATGAACAAATGTAGTAGACTGTATAACAACATCAGTTATTCTTATTTGTCATGCCCTAGTGGAAGCCGTATTTTGATCCGGGCGAGGCGAATGGTTCCTATCTAACTTCCTGAGCCCATCTCTTTAGGGATGAGGATAGTTTATGTCCTGAAGCAAGTGATCAGATTGCCTCTATTCATTCCCTATTGAATAATTGGGTGGCAACACCATTTCTCCAAACGTGCTGATGGCTCGTTTGTGTTCCCTTAAGTCTCGAAAGAGGCTTTGACATAGTATTGTGATCACAAATGCTCTGGTAAGATGAAAGTTCTGTTCATAGTGGCAACTCCATTGGCGATAAGAGAAATTGATTTCGATTGGGATGCCAAATTCTAATACCTCATGTTGATATTTTGAGTCCTTACATCACTACAGTTTGCACATAACGAGCACGGATTATCTAAACCAGCCGTGTGGCATTGGCGTGGGAAGTCTTTGGCTCCATTCAACCTTTAGATGACTCATGTTGGTGCCTTTGAGCACATACCATTAACTTGGTATAAAAAGAGACTAGCCCAAGGGGGTATCTCTCGCTCGAAGGGGCCAAGACCATTGGACCCTTAGGACTCAAGCTCATGTAAAGGAATCTAGAAATTTTCAAGAAGATGAATATCCAAAACCCAAGTTGAAAAGCATGTTAATGGATGTAAATTCCTTAAACCTCATGGACCCATAAATGAATGTCACATGTCAAATCACCCATAAGAACAAAATGGAAGTATGCGTCATGAGTTAAGGTTATCATGATGCTTAGGGGTCATAACACAGAGAATTTAACATCAACTTGAATGGTAGAATTAGGAGAGAGAATCTCGCCTCTCATGATGATAACTTAGGAATGAGACTAAAGATACTAGGAAATGAGACTCGACCTCACGCGTATAAGGGAATAAGGTTGGAAGATTGAAAGTATGTCTATACCCTTGTATGAGCATGCATAATATCATGCATACATGCATGGCATGAACTCCTTTGTTTTGCAGCCATCCTACTTGGGTTAGACGAGGTGGTCGTTTAACAAGACAAGAGAAACCAATCGTTAAAGTGGTTACATCCAATAATAACAATCAAGAGATGGTCCAATTGAGAGCCCATATGACCGCATTCCAACAACAAATGGCCTAACTCATGAACGCTTTGCAAAATAGGCCTAACCGCATAAACTAGCCTCCGCCCAAAGGTAGTGGTGGTGATTAGGGAGAGCCAAGGTAGAGATAAGGCAAAAAGCCCAATCATCCAAGCTAAACCTAAATCAGTCAAGCAGTTGACCAAAAACATGAAAAAGGTTCAATCTCTATTGGAGAAGGGGTTGAAAGGGTCAAAGACCTAGATGATATCTTGCTCATAGGGGACAATGACCTGCGTCTGAGGTTCTACCTATCAGACTTGCCCATGTTCAATAGACAGGGTAATCCGAAGACATATATGAGATAGTATGCAGTTTCATGGCCACTACTCATTTATCAAAAGAGTACATCTTGAAGTACTTCATGGTATCCTTCGAAGACACCGCGGAAGTGTGGTACCATAATCTTCCCAAAAGAGTCCGAGAAGATGGGGAAGAGTTATCTGAATAGTTTATGGACCAACATCACTATAGTACCCTACTAGGGCTAACTTTAAGGGATTTGGACACTACTTGCCACTTTTTTGAAGTACCTAGTTCGTTGGAGGCCAAGGCTGCCAAGGTGACCACGAGGCTCATGGAGGGCCAGGTCCGTTTTGTGATCAATGAAGCCCACGCCTTAATCAATGATAGACTTGCAGGCTTCCCAATCAAAACATTTGAAGACTTGTATGATTTGGGCATCCCAATAGAAGGTTTCGAGGCTAGGCAGAAAAGAAGCCACAACAACTACTCCAGGAAAAATCAAAGACAATATGACAAAACTAGCGGGTTTGACGATGAGGATGTGATGGAGTATCAACCAAGAAAGTTTAGACAATTAGAGGATATTGGATGAAGAAGAAAATCTGACAATAGTTCCCGTCAATGGTATCAAAGAAGGCAACCTTGCCATCAATAATGAAGAAGTAAGATATATGGAAGAAGTTAGTCATTTCATCCAACATGGATGTCTACAAAGAAAAAGGAATAATGCTCTTAAAGCTAGATGAAGAAATTCTTCAAGATAGCATTAAACTCTTTATACAAAGGGCAAAGAATTGCCTATTCATCTTAAGAAGTAAAAAGAAGCGAGGGGGCAAAGAATTGCCCATTCATCTTAAGAAAATAAAAGAATGAAGGGGCCAAAGAATTGTCCCAACAATCTTAAAAGCCATGGTAGGTAGAATTGTCTCAAATATCTCAAAGGAAGCGTAAGAAATAGTGCTTGAATTAGGCAGATTGAATATTTGCGAGAAGATTATTTTAAGCACATGAAGATTCATTGCACAAGTTTACAGTACCAAAAGTCTCTCTCGACTCATTGCTAAGTCATCCTCAGTATCCTCTCATAAGAAGAATAAGTTGGCCTAGAGTCGATCCACACCTTCATTGATCACCTAGCCCAAGAAGTATACATAGTTAACTGATGAACACTTAAATATGCATGTTTAATAAGAGTTCAGTTCATCATATTGCATTAATAGTGTCATTAAATTCCTCAACTTAAGCATATTTATAGCATTTGCATCTTTAGAATTAATTTCTCTTAATTTTGGTTTTGTTACAGGTTCGGTAAAATGGGCATTACTCTCTATTTATAGATCAGAATGGTGCAATTCTTAATGTTTTGGAAAGCACATTTAATTGTCTACAAGATTGCATTTCACAAGCATCATCAAATTCGGGCTCTTAGTGGACCAAAATTGGGCTTGAAGTGAACCCATCTACAGTCTCGGCCCAGTCTGACCAGGCCTCAGTATTTGGACTGTATCTCTCAAAATACGTATCCAAATTGTGCAAATCAATATGTTCTAGAAAGCTGAGAGAAATATCTACAACTTTCATGAAGACATGTGATTAAAATTCACAACATTTCGATGTCAAAATTGATGGTCAAAGTCGGTGCCTAATGATCCCAATTGTCAAAGATATTTACAACTAATATTTGACAATTATGCCCTTGTAATTTGACAAGTTTGCCCCTGGATGTATCTATAAATAGAGGTGCCTTGTGACCCATTAGGGCATCTTGGCCTTGGCTGGATCATTTTGGCTTTGGCTAGGATCTTGTATTGTGTTTTGTGTGTTTATGTTATTAATGAATTTCCTTTTTCTTACATTTTATTTTCTTTCTATTATAATGTTCTTCTAATTTCCCTTTTGCTAAGGTGAAAGGGCGAAACCCTTGATATGAGAATAAGGATTCTCTAACCCTTAATATGTGCTTAATAATCTTAATCTTATAATGTTTATTCAATATGATTTATATTTAATTTCTTAATCAATCTTGACACCACTCGTAAAGTGGAGGTCTTGATCCATTGTCGACAATCCTTGGCACATCAAATGCTTGGATCCTTTCTAGATGATGTATGATTCTTCCTTACCGACACGAATCTAGTTAGGAACCTTGATTTGTTGTAGACATATGTGATTGGCACATTGGATGCTTGAACCCATTTACAAGAAGTGGTATAAATGTTGGTAATGAAACAAATATAATTCATATAACTAAAATGGGTTAATTATCCTTATTCGAAATATCAAGGGCGGATCCCCTAACCTTAGCCTTCATTGTTATTGTGTTAATTCCTCTTGTATTTTAATTATTCTATTGTTTATGAACTTTTTATTTTATTTACTATGGTAGGTTCTACCACCTTATGAAATTGTTCTTTAATTTACTATGGTTGGTTATACCACCTATTTCCATGGATGGTTTTACCTCCTCTTGCTTTTTGTTTTATATTTGAATGGTCGGTAATACCACCTACCATCTTACATACTTGTTGATATTATCATGTCACCTCTTTGAATCATCCATATCATATTTGTTTAGCTTATAATTTGTAACACTTAAATTCCCTTCCTTGTGGATCGACCCCGGTCTCACCGGGTTTTATTACTTCGACACTCCTATACTTGGGAGACAATCCTTTTTCGGATGTGTCAAGTTTTTGGCGCCGTTGCCAGGGAAGGTAAAAATTGGCGTGCAAAATTGTAAGTGTTCTCTTTTCTCATCTTAGATCTAAATTTTTTATTTTTTTGTGTGTTCATCTTTTCCTCTCTTTTCTTCTCTCTTTCTTGCATGAAAATTTGGTCACGAACATCTAGTGGTAGACTTGTTAGAAAAACATCATCTTCCTTAGAAAACATGGCCGACAATCATGAGGAAATATTCACGGATGAAGGGGACAACCGTTCGCAACAAAATGATCAAAACCAACGAAGAACCCTCAAAGACTACATGAATCCGGTAAGGACTAGTGCACCATCTTGTGTAGTTTCTCCTCCAGATTCAATCCATTTCAATTTCAAACCAAGTTTTGTTCGACTTCTACCCACTTTTCATGGCCTTGACATGGAGAACCCATATTCGCACTTGAAACTCTTTGAAGAGGTATGTAGCTCCTACACTGACCCAAATTGTAGCATAAACACCATTAGATTAAAGCTTTTTCCTTTTTCTTTAAAAGATAAAGCTAGAACATGGCTACAAAATTTGAGGTCGAATTCCATCAGTTCATGGGATGAGATGAAACAACAATTTTTGAAAAAATTTTTTCCTACCCATAGAACAAATTCTCTTAAAAGACAAATTTCTGATTTCTCTCAAAAACAAGGGGAAACCCTTTACCAATGTTGGGATAGGTATAAAGAACTACTTAATACCTGTCCTCACCATGGGTTTGAAACTTGGAGAATAGTTGCACATTTCTATGAAGGGTTAACACCTCAAGATAGGCAACTAGTGGAATTAATGTGTAATGGAGAATTTAAAGAAAAAGACCCTGAGGAAGCACTTGACTTCCTAGATTCCTTGGCAGAAAAGGCACAAAATTGGGACACTGCTGGCACCTATGAGGTACCAAGCAAGGCCCAAACCTCGACATCCAATAGAGGTATTTACAACCTTAGGGAAGACCATGACCTTCAAGCCAAATTCGCATCCCTAGCTAGAAAAGTCGAGGCTTTAGAGATGAAAAAGAGTGGTCAATTGAAATCTATTCAAGAAAATGTCTGTAACATTTGTGATGACAATGACCATTCTACTGATGATTGCCCAACTTTGCCTGCCTTTAGGGAATGTCTCCATGAAGAAGCCAATGCCTTGAACACTTTCAAAAGGCCAAATCACAATCCATATTCACAAACCTACAATCCTGGTTGGAGAAATCATCCAAATTTTAGCTGGAAAAATGATAATCATGCACACTCTTCACAAGTCCCTTTTCAAACACGACAAAATTTTCAAAATTCTCATGATCATGCATATGCTCCTCCTCCTAGGAATGACTTTGAAGAAACATTGCAAATTCATTTTCTTAACAAAGCAAGAGACTTTCAAATAGCCAAACTGCTCAAACATTAAGCAAATTTGTCAGAAACTCTTGCCAAAATTTGCATCGACATTTGTAGTAGCATCCAGAGAAGGAAATTTCCTTCTCCCACTTGCAAAACCCAACGATCTCTAACTCAATGCAGGAAGTTTCAAGTAACCATTCTTTGACCCAAGCCAGTTCAGTCATGACCCTTCGCAATGGTAAGATTGTTAGAAAAACCATTCCTGACCCTTGTGAGAGAGAAGAATCGATCTTCTAAGGGTAGGAAGAGGCTGCTAATAAAACCATATACCCCTAGCGAAGAAGAAACCAAATCTTCATCTGTGCCTCCATTTCCTCAAGCATTAGCCACACAAAAGAAGCCAACTCACAATTCTGAAATCTTTGAAATTTTCAAACAGGTAAAGGTCAACCATTCACTTTGCGTGATGTGATCAAACGTACCTTCCTTATGCAAATTTTTGAAGAACTTGTGCATGTACAAAGAAAAACTAATGGTGAAAAAGAGGTCTTTCTAGCCGAGCAAGTAAGTGCTATTCTTCAAAATAATAATAATAATACAGTGAAATATAAGGATCCAAGTTGTCCTACAATTTCATGTGTTATTGGAGAGCATAAAATTGAATAAGCTTTACTTGATCTTGGTGCTAGTGTGAATTTGCTTCCATATTTGGTTTTCCAAAAACTCAATCTAGGTGAGTTAAAACCGACTTCTTTGACTCTTTTGCTTGCTGATAGATCAATTAAAGTACCAAGAGGAGTAGTAGAAGATGTGGTAGTTCAAGTTGATAAATTCATTTACCCAGTGGATTTTATTGTCTTGGACACACAACCAGTGGAAGTATGTAATTCATTTCCTGTCATTTTAGGGCGTCCAGTTCAAGTCGATAAAATCATTTACCCAGTGGATTTTATTGTCTTGGACACACAACCAGTGGAAGTATGTAATTCAATTCCTGTCATTTTAGGGCGTCCATTTCTAGCTACCTCTAATGCTTTGATTAATTGCAGGAATGGAGTCATGAAGCTATCTTTTGGGAACATGACATTTGAACTTAATGTTTTCAATATGTGCAAACAACCACATGAAGAAGAAGATGAAATTGAGGAGGCTAATATGATCGAATCTATTGTGGAAGATCACATCCAAAAAGGGAGTTCTTCTGACCCTTTGGAAACTTGTTTAGTAAATTCGTTAGAATCAATTATGGAACTAGAACATGATCTTTCTAATATGTGTTCTTTACTGGATTGTGCATAGGTGTTGGAAAAAGGCTCAAAATCAAGATTTGAAAAATTGGGGCAGATGAATGAAAGCAAGGAAGATGAAGCTCCCAAGCTAGAATTGAAGCCCTTACCTGAAGGACTGAAATATGCATATCTTGGGGAGAATCAGACATATCCGGTTGTAATTTCTTCATCCCTCACATGCGAGCAACAAGGTAAGTTGATAGAAGTGCTTAAAAGGCATAAAAATGCAATTGGGTGGACTTTAAAAGATATAAAAGGCATTAACCCCTTAATTTGCACACATAGAATACATTTAGAGGAAAATGCCAAAACATCTCAACAACCTCAAAGGAGATTAAATCCACACATGAAAGAGGTCATTAGGCTGAAGTTCTCAAACTACTTGATGTGGGAATTATCTATCCTATTTCTGATAGTAAGTGGGTAAGCCCTACACAAGTAGTACCTAAGAAATCTGGCATTACAGTAGTTAAAAATGAAAAAGGTGAATTATTGCCAACTCGTGTCTCATCTAGTTGGAGGATGTGCATTGATTATAGAAAATTAAATGCTGTCACTAGAAAAGACCATTTTCCCTTACCCTTTCTTGACCAAATTCTTGAAAGAGTAGCAGGAACCCCCTACTACTGCTTTCTTGATGGATACTCAGGCTACTATCAAATCCCCATTGCACTTGAAGTCAGAGAAAACCACATTCAACGTGCCCCTTTGGCACTTTTGCATTTAGAGAATCTTTGGACTTGTAATGCCCCAAGCCCACTTTCAAAGATGCATGTAAGCATTTTCAGTGACATGGTTGAGCATTGTTTAGAAGTTTTCATGTATGATTTAACTGTCTTTGGAAACTCTTTTGATAATTGTCTTGAAAATTTAGAAAAAGTCCTAAAAAGGTGTGTAGAAAAAGGTCTTATTTTGAATTGGAAAAAATGTCATTATATGGTCACTTCGGGAATTGTTTTAGGTCATGTGGTGTCTTCTAAAGGAAGTGAAGTGGATAAAGCAAAAGTGGAATTAATTTCCCATTTGCCTCCACCAAAAACAGTTAAAGAGGTTCGTTCATTCTTAGGGCATGCTAGATTTTATAGGAGGTTCATAAGAAATTTCAGTGCTATATCTAAACCTCTTTGTAACCTCTTAATAAAAGATACTTCCTTTAATGGACTCAAGAATGTCAAAATGCCTTTGATACACTAATTGGACTTTTAACAACTGCTCCAATTATGCAATCTCCTGATTGGTCCTTGCTTTTTGAATTGATGTGTGATGCAAGTGACTATGCCGTTGGTGCTGTCTTAGGGACAAAGATAAGAAGGTATAAGCTTATGTATATACTTAGAAAAAAAAAAAAAACAAAGCAGTAGGACTTTAAATGATGCACAAATGAATTACACAACAACTGAGAAAGAACTACTTGGCAGTAGTATTTGCATTGACAAATTTTCGATCCTTATTAAAATTGGCTCTCCAACAATTTTGTTTAACACTGACCATCCGCAGCTGTGGATTTGAAGACTAAACAGGATGCAAACCTAGATTGTACGTGGATCTATTGCTCCAAGAATTCAACATCACAATAAAGGATAAGAAAGGAGCCGAAAATGTCGTTGCTGATCAACTTTCAAGACTAACGACAGAGACATTAATTGAAACTTCACCTATCAATGATTCCTTTCCTGATGAATTTTTATTTTCTGTTGCTACTGTACCTTGGTTTGCTAACATTGTAAATTTTCTTGCGACAGGGAAAATGCCACCTCATTGGAATGCTCAAGACCAAAGAAAATTTTTAACCGAGGTGAAAAATTTTTACTGGGATGACCCATATCTGTTCAAATATTGTCCAAACCAAATAATGAGAAGATGCATACCCGACAATGAGGTAAGTAGTGTCATTAACTTTTGTCATTCTGAAGCATGTGGAGGACATTTTTCATCTAGAAAAACAGTTGCTAAGATCTTACAATATGGATTTTATTGGCCCACCTTATTTAAAGATGCACATGCATTTTGCAAAACGTTTGAAAATTGTCAAAAATTGGGATCTATTTCAAAAAAAAACATGATGCCGTTGAATCCCATTCTTATCGTTGAAATCTTTGACTGTTGGGGTATTGATTTTATGGGACCCTTTCCACCGTCATTTGGTTTTTTGTACATCCTTGTTGCAGTGGACTATGTTTCAAAATGGGTCGAGGCAATTCCATGTCGAAACAATGATCACAAAACAGTTGTCAAATTCTTGAAGGAGAATATCTTGAGTAGATTTGGAATTCCTCGAGCCATTATTAGTGATGGGGTACACATTTTTGTAATAAACCATTTGAAACCTTAATGAAGAAATATGGAATAACCCATAAAATTTCTACACCTTATCACCCACAAACAAGTGGACAAGTTGAATTAGCTAATAGGGAGATAAAACAGATCTTAGAAAAACGGTTAACCCAAATCGTAAAGATTGGTCTTTAAGACTTAATGATGCACTCTGGGCTTACCGAACTGCTTTCAAAACATCATTGGAATGTCTCCTTATAGATTAGTTTATGGAAAACCTTGTCACTTGCCAGTGGAAATTGAACATAAAGCTTATTGAGCCATTAAAACATTCAACACAAATTTGAATGATGCTTGCAAGTTACGTAAACTCCAACTGAGTGAACTTGAGAAATCAGGAATGAGGCTTATGAAAATTCTAAAATCTACAAAGAAAAAATGAAGGTTTTTCATGACAAATCCATTTTTAGAAAATCTTTTGAACCTTCACAAAAAGTTCTTTTGTATGATTCAAGATTGCATTTGTTTCCTGGTAAACTTCGGTCTCGTTGGACTGGGCCTTTCCTTGTTAAAAATGTTTTCCCTCATGAAGTAGTTGAAATTGAGAACCCAAAAAATGGTAATG
>SNVD02000025.1:0-12954 GCA_013180625.2 Boswellia sacra | reverse complement strand
CAAAAACAAGCCAGACCAAGTATCTAATCAATCAACAATATCAGAAAATGTCTCAATCGATAATCATAGGTGGCAAACTCAGAGAAAGTACTATGACTCAAGGCAGGGTGTTCATTGGATGCTATTTACATTACTTGCGGCGAGTTTTGCTCTATACTCAATCAATTGTATCTTGCCATCTATTGAAGTTGTAGCTGCCACAGCGACCAACGGTCCAGATCGAGTGCACGTCATCCGACAACAACCAGTCATCAACCCAACCAGCTACAAACAAACCAAGCAGACTTTTAAGGAGAACTTCGAAAAGTTAGTGATCCACGTGAAAGAGAACACCCCTATTGGAACCAAGTTGACTGATGTGCAACCGCGAGACGCGGATAGCGGTAGTATCGTAGGCGGCTCTGCCAGTCTCCATCAGCAGTCACCTAATGACAAGGCTATCTATGCTATTGTTGGCGGGGCGGACCAACAATCTTTCACTCTCAGAGTAGACGAACACGAGAACAAGGTCGAACTCGTCAATGAGGTAAACTTTGACTATGAGTCGGCTAAGAAGAATTATCACGTAATCATACGTGCAACTTCGTTGTATCTACGCTACGAACTAGAAGTAGACATCCTCGTGGAGGATGAGAATGACAACAAACCTCAACTGGAAGACTTTGCGATTGTTTTCAACAACTACAAGAACAACTTCCCAACAGGACCGATTGGTCGAGTGCCTGCTACTGATCTCGACATAAACGATGCACTCCGCTATCATGTCCTCCAGGATAACAATGCTCAACTAATCATCGTCAATGAAACTAATGGCGATATCCAGCTTAGTCCATGGCTCAATAGCAACGTACCCCGCCGGCCTGTTATGGACATCGAAGTCAATGATGGATTCAACGATGTGGTTGCCAAGCTTGTGCTCACAGTCAATCTGGTAACGGAGTCGATGTTGCACAATAGTGTTGTCTTGCGGCTCGATGGTATCGGTCGAGATGATTTCTTGACTCGCAAGTACGAAATATTTCTCAGTCAGATGGCTCGCATCCTTGGCACTAGTAGTCGCTACAGTACCCAGCACATAGTTGTCTTCGATGTCGAGGAGGGCTACTATAACAACAGCGGAACTATTGACCATCAACCTTTGAGTTCTCCTCTCATGGATGCTTCTTCTAGCGCGAACAACATCCACTATCGACCATATCACCCATCTGTAACGAATGCTAGTTCACAGTATCTCAATGTGAGTTTTAGTGCACGTGTCGATGGCAATGATGTTGACGCTTACCTTAGTAGGCAGTACATAGAAGAACGCATTTTTCTCAATCGATTAGTTTTATCCCAGAACTTGGATGCACAGGTCGCTCCTTTCCAAGATGACATTTGTGCCACTGAACCATGCCAAAACTACCAAGAGTGCCAGGTGACTTACAAGTTCGACAAGGCGCCTAAATCGTTCTACACGAATAGGAACATCATCTTTAGATTCATCAAGACTACCCAAAGCTTCACTTGTGTGTGTCCACCAACTTACACAGGCATGAAAAACAAAAACGAATGCAATCTCCAGATCAACCAGTGTTTCTCAAATCCGTGTCTGAACGATGGAGTGTGCCACCCTCACGAGTCAGGATACACATGTGCTTGTCAAGGTGACTTCTTTGGCACTAATTGCGAGCACAGCTTCACCAATTCAACTTGTCAATCAATCGCTGGAGAATCAAGCCTAATTGCAGCGTCCACATTAGGGAATTCCAACAGTGTGAGTGTTGGAGACACCATATCGACTCTACCCACCATCTCAAACAATGACAAAGTCTCTAGCGCCGTCTGCAGCGGAAAGTCTCGCTGTGTGAATCTGACCAAGTCTCACCAGAATTATTATCAGAGATCGAGCTCATCATCAATCTCGTCGGCATCCAGTGGATCAACAGGAGGTTTCACGTGTCAAGGTTGTCCGTACTCTAGTCAGTGGTCAACAGATCTCTGCCAACTGCGCACACGCTCTTTCGACAAGAACTCCTACATACTGCTTCCAAGTCTTCGGCGGCGACATAAGTTTCATATCCAACTTCAATTTGCTACTGTGCAAAGCGACGCGTTACTTATCTATAATGGAAGATTCAATGATAAGCGCGACTTCATTGCACTCGAGATAGTGGATTCTCGATTGAAATTCTCATTCTCATTCGGATCGCTCAACTCGAGCGCCCATTTTGTGACTCTATCCACAATGCCAATATCAGATGGACAATGGCACAAGATCGCTATAGATTATCATGATCGCAATGTAACTCTAACACTCGATGATTGCGACCCAGTACTGGATGAAGCTCTTTCCAGATTACAGTTCTCAGGATCTCAGCGGTGCTCTAACACAACCCTGGTCACGCCCAGCGCACACGAACGCATGCTTGACTTGACCAGTCCGATGCAGATAGGTGCAATACCTTTGACAGTACTAAGCGCTGCAGCAAGTGACACAATGGACCCGCATCTAGCGAATTTTGCACTAAATAGTTTCACTGGTTGTATGGGCGACCTTTACATAGATCATCAACTTGTTGACCTCAGTAAGCCTCTGAGAGACTCCGGAACTCAGGCAGGTTGTCCCGAGAAGCGCACCTTTTGCCAGCAACAGTCATGTAACGGTTATCCTTGCCAAGAATCTTATCAATCAGCCAAATGTCAATGTGGTGACGATAGGCTTGGTAAAGCTTGCGAACTTTACCTAAGTCAAGAAAAAGTACGCAAGTTCAGTGGGAACTCGTATCTGACTTTCAACCCAATCGAAGCAGTTATACCACCGAACTGGCAGGTATCCCTGCATTTCCGCACAATCAACCCAAATGGTGTACTGTTTAAGATCTCTCTAGACCCCGAAGCGTCCATATTACTTGAGTTACTCAATGGTGGTCTCCGACTTACCTATAGATCGCGCAGTATAACACTCAACAAAATTCAGCTTGACGATGGCGAGTGGCATTTTGTTGAATTGACTTGGTCTCAAGACTTGACGGCACTACAAGTAGATTACAACCCGAACCTGATGACAACCGGGAACGATCTCGGACAAGTGGCTGGAGCAACGATGCGCTCGGTTGTCGTTGGTTCTTCGTCCACACGCTATTCCTCATCAACGTCACCAGCAGTGGCAACAGTTACTCCACCTGCTCCCGCAGTAGGTTCGTCTGAGGCGGGTGCAGTGTCACCCGAGACTTTGGCTGAACTCCCCGGAAACTCTTTCGCTGTAAGCACTAGCACACCACCAACACAACCGCCAGACGAATATGCTAACCTTTATCAACTCTACGGTTTAAATGCATCGTCGCAAAGTTTCGTTGGCTGCATCTACGGGCTCAACATATCCGATAATACAGAATGGTGGCAGTCTCCCAATGATGAGCGTAACGTGGAGCGCGGCTGTCCTGTCGTTGACGTTTGTGAAACTAATCAATGCCCGTTAAACAGTGCTTGTGTTAGGAAAGGAATGAATCAGCGCAAATGTATATGCAACCCTGGATTTGTTGGAGATCAATGCCTACCAGTCTGCGATCTAAATCCTTGCCAAGGCGAACAATCAAAATGCATCTCCATCAATAGCCTAAACAAGACTGCCCTTGAGAGTCAATCTTCCAACAGATACACAAGCTCTCGTTTCACTCAGACACAGTATGTGTGCGACTGCGAGCCGAACAGGAGTGGCAAAAACTGTCAGCACCAGTTGAGTTCCCGTTGTCCATCTAACTGGTGGGACCGACCTGTCGCATCTGGACAAAACTCGTCGACCTGTGGACCTTGCAATTGCGACGAAGAGAAAGGGCTCGACGGCGACTGTGACAAGATTACAGGTCAGTGCTTCTGCAAAGCAAACTACTACCAGCCACCAGGGAATGACTACTGTCTGGACTGCGACTGTTACTCGGTTGGATCTCTTAGCGTTGCATGCAATCAAACTAGTGGGCAATGCAAATGCCGCCCGGGAGTTGTAGGACGCCGGTGTGATACTTGCGCAAGCCCCTACGCCGAGGTGACTCGTCGAGGTTGTGAAGTTATATATGATGCATGTCCCAAAACTTACAGCGACGGTATTTGGTGGGATAAGACACAACTTGATCGAACGGCAACACAACCGTGTCCGCCATCCACCAGTACCGGGACAGCAACAAGGTTCTGTCATAAGACTGATGGCTGGCAGAAGGCGAATCTATTTGACTGTATCTCGAATACGTTCACTGATCTCTACACGCAATACAAATTTTTGGAAGACAACAAATTTCAGATGACAGCGAGCTTGGCAATGAAGATTGCAGCCAACCTCAGGACAGCTCTCAACGAAACCATATCGAGCCCGGCGATGCAACTGTACGGCAGCGATATGTATATTAGCTTCCGACTTCTTCATCACTTGATACAGCATGAAACACAACAAACAGGTCTCAACTTGACACACAGTCGTGACTGGCATTATATAAGAAACATGGCCGAGTCGATAAGTTATATTCTAGATCCTGCTTATGCCGAGAATTGGCCACAGATATCCACACGCTCTCCCTATGTTGGAGCTGAATATCTACTCAAACTGATTGATTCTTATGGTAAAGTTATCATCGATAACCATCTGAATACACTCACAAAACCTTTTGAAGTATCCACAAAATACTTTCAATTCGGTATGGATACTCTATCCATAGAGCAGTTGTACGACATGAACCGATGGACTTTCAACGGTGCAGCTGGAATTACGCCAAATAGCTTGAGCCCTCAAAACCCATTCAATTCGCCTTCTCATTATCCTTCATCACCGCCATATGCGACCGATCCATTTGAATCGAATGTCAATTCATCACCTTTCGGAATGAGTCCCACAAATTCACGCCATACTACAACGGAGGTAACTCCAACAGGCCATTTCAATCCAGAAGGAACGAGTGTCTATTTGGATTTTTCGTCGACAGCCCGCGACGCTTCACCAGCAGTGATTATACCCAAGTACGACAACTACCCTCCGACTAGTCAAGGTTCCCTGGCTCAAGATCAAACAACTAGAGTCTTACTTCCTCTGAAGACAGTTCGTATGCGCCCTCCTGTCGACGCAGTTAGTTCCGCGTTCTTCTCGAGCGCCAAATCTCGAGCCAAGCGTCAACCTGACTATGCAAACTCGCGCTCAAAGAAAAAGGAACCCGTAGTAGTTTATTCTATCTTCAAGACTCTTGGACCTCTCTTACCAAATAACTACGACAATACTGTTCAAAACCGTCTTGGTGTGCTAGCGGTGGCGAACTCGCCTGTAGTATGGTTAACCGTTCGGCCAGAAAATAGCACTGAATTCCTGGCCAAAAGTATCCAACCTAAGATAACCTATATGCTCAAGATGGTTGAGCCATCAGGCAAAACCCGACCACAATGTGCCATATGGGATTTTGTCAACCCATCATCTGCATCGGCCTCGCCTTTGGGCTCGAGTCAGTCAGTCACAGGTCACGCAAAGAATGTGACTGCGGCCTCAGCCGGAATCGGCAACTATGGTATTACGCAGACCGGACGGTTCACAACTCGTGGCTGTGAGATAAAAGGTGTTCATCCAAACCATAGACTTCGCTATAAGTATGACTACGTGAACTGTTCATGTGATCACTTAGGCGCTGTTACTGTATTAATGGATAGCGCCACAAGTGGTGGTTATGACTACCTGAGCGGTGACGAAACATCAGACTTCAAGACTCTGATCCTCCAACTGGCATTGTCAATATCACTAGTTACACTATTCGTGACTCTTCTGGTCCTATCTTGCGTTCGTGGTCATAGCATCAAAAGTAACAGCAATAGTATCAACAAGAATCTCCTGATCATCCTTATGATCATCGATAGCCTCATACTCTATACGGTCATGTCACGTGGTTCGCTCAATCAGATAGAATATCAATGCAAACTGGTTGCTATATTCTTGCACTACTTCTCCATAAGCTTATTCTTTTGGTTATTCGTCAACGCAATCCATTTCTACCGGATGCTCACTGAATTACGCGACATCAATCATGGACCCATGAAGTTCTACCATGTCTTGGGATATGCGATACCGGCTTTCTTCGTCACTATAGCAGTAGGACTTAGAATAGAGCAGTTTGGCAACTACCTCTTCTGCTGGCTATCCATTCACGAACCAATCATCTGGTCTATGTTCGGACCGATTTGTCTTGTGTCGATGCTAACTATTATACTATTCAAGCTGGCACTTTGCAAGGCACTGCCATTGGACAAAGAACATGATGACCCTAACGGAGTTGATCTCATTAAGACACATATGCTCATCAATACAATCAAAACGCCAGTGATTGGAATCTCCTGGTTAGTGGCTGTTTATGCAGTCAACGAAGAGCTGGGAGACTTCATCTACCTGTTCCCAGTTGTTACAGTTCTCAAGTCCGTCGCATTGTTCGTGATACTATGCATTATTGATCGCTATATACGCTACAACATGTACGTCAGCTGGTTACGTTTCAAAGGTGAGAAAGTACCGTTCTTGGACGATCCACTCGCTAATGGTCAGTATGGGGGAGTCATAAATCCCCTGAACGGACAACCTTGGGTCTCATCTATGATGAGCTCCATGCCGGATGGTGAGTTTGGAACGAGATATGGTACCAACGGTGAAAAGCATCAATCTGCACAGATACTCTTCCCTCATCAAAATCTCATGACTCCAGGCTTCCAGAGCTCATGCGCAGATATCTTCCGACCGGAACTGCTTCAGGGCTTGTCGGCGGCTTCAACTACAAGTAGATCAACGGCCACTGGAACCTCGTCAAGTGCTCCTTACAAAGACTACGGCAGGCGACCTGCGCGAGATGATGAACTAGCCGATGATGATGTCGATGGATATGGACGCTCGCGTAGAAGTCGCCGTCGTCACGGGAGGAAGCATCGCAAACACCATCATGGCCATCGTAGTCATCACCACCATCATCATCATAGATCTCATCACGCGGATGCTTACAGCGTGAGCCGCGAAAGTGAAGAAGAGGAAACCGAATATGGCCACCATCATGGAGGGGGCCACTCTCATCACCACCACCATCATAATCATCGACATCATCACCGCAGCCATAGACATAAGAAAGGAAGCGAACATTATGGTCGAACTGGTAGCGAGCGACAAATGACAAACAGCAGTGGTAGTAATCACAACAGCTTAGATAATATACTGAAAAATGATGAATTGGCGTCATCGCATTCGTCCGACAATGATGACGTATCTGCAACTAATCCAAAGAAACCTCTGCAGTCAGCTAAAGAGTCTCAAGATGATGCGGACCAAGTTGAGCAGACACAAACTGTGCCCATGGAACTACACGAACTTTCAACCAACAGTGCTGAGACGACAAAAACTGCCAACCCGGAGGACAACACCCACAATCAAGCAGAAGACTCGTCACTGAATTAGAGAGAAAGTGCACGAACAAATTCATGTAGAATTGATCGTGAGTGAGCCTTTTAGTAGGTTTTTAATAGATTATTACAACACATTCATAGAAGCTCGCTTGTTTCTAATACAGTTTCGATAATCTTATGGCGTTCGAGTGTGGTTGCTCGTGGATCCATTCATGATATAACAGGTAGATGTAGGTGGTGCGGTTTTATGGAATTCATCAGTGGTACGCGTTGTCTGTATGATAGCTCGCTCGATCGATCTCTTGCTCGCTTCCATATTCTATTAGAGATGCTTGGGCTTACATGTGGGCCCCCTTTGGTCTACTAAGTAGATTTACTCTTCTTTGTAAGCCACTCTAACGTTATATCGATATTGCTCTTCTCCTTGCAGGAGATGGAGAAACAGCAGATCTCCCGGTCGTTGATGGAGCTCAGATTCATGCGGGTAATGAGTTCCTTCTCGTCGAGCGCGTTGGGCAGATCACGCTTGTTGCCTAGCACTAGCACAGGTATGCCGGCCAACTCGGGCTTCTCGAGTAGACTTTGGAGTTCAGTTCGCGACTGCTCGACCTTTTCGTGATCGGCCGCGTCCACCATGTAGATGATTGCATTCACGCCTCGACAGTAGCGCACCCACATTGACCTGAACCTGGGCTGACCGCCAATATCCCAGATCTTGATGGTGACGTGACCCTTGGTGACGCGTCGCATGTTGAATCCGACGGTTGGGATCATATCCTCGGAGTATTGGCCAGAGGCGATGACGTTGACGAAGGTTGTCTTGCCACTGTTTTGGAGGCCCACGAGGGTGAGCTCCATCTCTCGCCATCTCCTCTTGCCAGAAGAGGCGCTTGAACCAGTCAAGGATTCTTTTTACGAAGAAGATCATTTTATCGGTTGCTTTAGTGAGTGTTGCAAGTGTGCTTTTGAGTGTTGTGAATGAAGAGATAAAAAGAAGCAATAACAATAGTGGCTGTGCTTAAGAGTTTCGGCCAGGCCGACGATAATAATAATGTGTTGATGACGTGCTATAAGAGAACTTGAGGCAAGAGTTTGTTTTGTTCGTGGCAACCAATAGGGTTGGCTTATCAGATGCGCCGATGGAGAACCCTCGGGGCTTTGGTGTTGAGTAGATTGTGTGGTGTCAAGGTGGCTGATGTGTTCTCAGTATTGGGCCAAAGACTAGACAGATGTAAGTGGGGTTTGGAGGTGATACACAACGCCCCCGAGCTGGTTGTGTGAAAGTGCGACGTTGTTGTAGGCCAGTGTGGATGTGGATGAGCTGGACGGGCAATCTGAATAGTTTGCGGGGGCAGTTTCTGTTGGCTGTGTGTTTTGAGTTGCTGCACTGTGGCTCTGAGCGGTGAGTTGTGTGTGAGATTTAGTTCGAATGGAACTCGCGTTGAACAAGCGCTCAGGTTGTCTGTGTAACGGGTCGCCGCCATGGGAGCGAGACTGCGTGTGTTTGCGCACTGCAGATCCAGCCGCCTGTGAGTCACAGGCGACGGTGGCGGGCGCACACAGGAGCGAAGGTAAATAGCGGGCCAGATCGGCCAACTGCAGCGCGCGCTATCTGGGCCGCAGATTGCGTGCGCTGTTCGCCACAGCGGCTCACTGGTCGTTCAAGAGGTCCCATATGGAGGGCAGGCGGCCCATTTGCGAAGCGGCGCCTTCGCAAACGACCCGGCGACGCGGTCTTCCTGACTGCTCGATGCCTTTCACTTGGCCTCCATTCGAATCCATTTGACTCAATTTGTGCGTGTGAGCAAAGACCAGCAGGTCCAGCGAGTCCACCATGTCCACATCCACTCTCTTTGGCCTCCTCACGGCCCAGAAGAGTCGCTGGCCGCCACTGACGACGTCTGCAAATGGCCCAGTTGGTAGCGCCGGCCGGTCGACTCGTGCGCGCCTTTTGTGTGGCCGCCGCAAACGCTCCGTTTTCGGCACCTGTCAACTTTATTGCTTGGCACCGCCTCCGCGGCGCACATAATCATGCGGCCGACACTGGGTATTATGTGGCGGCGGAAGTGCACGGGCGCGTGCAGATGGCGCCTAATGATATGGAGCGCGGGGCTGAGGCTTGAGCGAGGCGGAGATATTGGCACGGCGCGGCAAGGCACAGGGTGATGCCGACGAGCGGCAGGCCAGAGCCACAGAGGGGCCCAGTGCGCGCGGTCATCTCGTTTATGAGGTGCGAGGCGCGCGGGCTGCCCCATCCAGTGCACTGGTGAGCTGGTGAATGGAGTCAACAGCGACAAGCTGGTGGCCGGCTCGAGTCGCTGCTGGGCTTTGAAGTTGGCAAGCTCGGCTCGCCAAGCGCAGTCTCGGCCACCTTTCGGCCTGAGCCTTAGCCCGGGCGGGTGAGAGTCGCCAAACAGGTGAGATTGGCTTGTGAGCAGATGACTTCCGGCGTCTGGTGAGTGGTCTCGAGCTCACCAGACGGAACACTTTTTGCGTGGATTCATGGGCGAGCCGGGGGGACAGTTGAAGGATTGCGCGAACTCGTGCGAGTTCGACATGGGCCCGATGACGCGGAACTTGGAGGGCGGATGGTTGCCCGAGTTGATGCGCAGCTTGAGCACCTCGGGCCGGAACTTGCCGCACCAAATGTTGGCGGCGCTGATCCAGAAGAGCTGCTCGCTCGAGAACTGCGGCAAGCCGGGCAGCCGAGGCTCGCGGCCGTGGTCTTTGGTCCAGCGCTTGTAGGCTCGGAAGGCCTCCTTGATGCCGCCCGCGTCGGCAATGTTCTCGCCCTGAGTGTTGAGGCCGTTCACTCTGAGGCCGTTCTCAAGCACCGTGTAGTTGCCGTACTGCTCGACGATGCACTGGGCTAGCTCGCGATAACGGGCGTCCGTGCGGGCCTTCCACCAGTTGCGCTCGTTGCCGTCGCGGTCGTACTGGCGGCCGCGGTCGTCGAAGCCGTGGGTGAACTCGTGGCCGATGATGTAGCCGATGGCGCCAAAGTTCATGTAGCTCGGCCGGTCCGAGTCGAAGAAGGGCGCCTGAAGGATGCCCGCGGGCAGCTCGATGGAGTTCTCCAGGAAGTTGTAGTAGGCGTTGACGACGGCGGCGCGCGCGTGCTTCTTCCAGTCGCCGCGCCTGTTGGGCTCGCGCAGGTGCGAGAAGGCCTTGTTGGTGGACCAGATGCGGTAGGCGCGCACGTTCTGGTAGAAGTTGGTGCTGTTCATCTGGATGCCCGCGTACAGTTCCTCCACCAGCTCGTCGCGGAGCAGCTCGTCGGGGTAGCCGATGTAGTGGGCCACCGCGTGGGCCTTCAGCTTCGCCTCGGCCCGAGTCTCCTCGTCCATCCAGTCGTTCTCGTCGAGGATGCGCAACAGCTCGGCCCGGATGTAGTCGACCATCTCGAGGGCGGCCGTCTTGGTGCGCTCGTGGAAATGGTTGCGCACGTAGAGCGCCGACAGGGCCGTGTTGAAGTTGGCCTCGATCGAGTTGAGACACTGCTCCCAGCGCGGCAGCTCCACCTGGCGGCCGGTGGTGATGATCGCGTAGCTATGCGACAATTCGCGCCACTTCCGCGACAGGCCGCCCATTGAGTTGCGCACTATGCGCCAGGTCATATAGTTCACCACCACGCGCTGCTCGCTCGCCTCGAGCAGCGCGTCGAGCTGCTTAATGAACTGGGGCACCTTCACGATCACCTCGTCGAGCTCCAAATCGAACTGTTTGTCCTGCAACAAGCTGGCCAGGTAGCGGCGCCAGTCGATGTGGGGCGCCAGCGAGTAGAGACTGGCGGCGGGCATCTTGTTGTAGAGCTGCGTCACATTGCGACGCTGCTCGCGCGGCACTGAGATCTTGGCCAGCGCCGTCTCGAACTCGAACGCCTCGAGCATCTGGCGCCGCGCCTCCGGCCGGCTGGCCCCCAGCAGCACGGCCGCGTCCACCATGAGCTTGTAGTAGGCGCTCACGGTGGAGTCGGCGAGCCCCTTGAAGTAGTAGCTGCGGTCGGGCAGGCCGAGCTCGCTCTGGTCGAGCTCGATCACGAAGCGCCGGTTGTTGCGCACGTCGGGCACCACCGACAGGTCGATGATCATGTCGTGCGAGAAGCCGAGCTGCCGGAACTTGATGATGGTGTCCAGCCAGTTCCAGCCCGCCGAATCACTCGACTTGCGGGTATTCTGGCGGACGTTGTTGTTGTTGTTGTTGTTGTTGTTGTTGTTGCTGTTGCTGTTGTGGTTGTTGTTGTCGAGCGCGTTCGGGTTGGGCTGGGGCTCGTCGGGGTCGGCGGCGCGACCGTTGCGCCGTCGTCGGCGCTCGGGCGTCACGCCGCTGATGAGCGTCTGGGTGGTGAGCACAGGCCAGCCGCCGAGCTGGCGCAGGATCTCGAGCAGCGGCTCGTCGCCGCGCGCCTCGATGTCGGTGAGGTTCATGCAGCTGGCGTACATGTTGCGCATCTGGCCCACAATGGCCGGGTCGTCCGGCCTGGCGGGCCGCTCGATGAGGGCGCGCAGTTTGACATTGAGGTCGGCGGTGTTCTGCGAAAACACCGACAACGAGGTCTTCTCGTCGGGAATCAGCTGCGTCTGAATCCAGCGGCCGCAGGCGAACTGGTAGAAGTCGTCGCAGGGCCGCGTGCTGTTGTCCATGTTGTTGAGTATCTGGGCGGCGGCGCGCACACAGCCGGCCGTCATGCAGGTGGCCGGCTCGGCGCTCTGGTGGCGACTGTGGCGGTAGTTCTTGTCGGCAAAGGTGTCGTCCGTGGCGGCGTAGTCATCGTCGTGGTCGTGGGCGTCGTCGTAGTTGGGGTCGGCGGGATAGTTGCTGGCCGAGGCGAGCAGGCGGTGCGCGCGCGGCGCTCGCAACGAGGGACTGACCAGCGCCAGCACCGCGAGCACCACGAGCACGACCAGCAACAGCACGGAGACGATGGCACAGAGCCGACTCGTGAGCTTCGTCATCAGGTGGGCGTGGCGATATATCGATGCTCGGGAGTGTACAATCCGCTCTTCGGGACGGTGCGGTGTGACTGGGCGTGGCTCGGGACAGGACTAGAGCTGCGACTCGGCTGGGGTCAGGTGCGTTCAGGCTTGGGTCTTGTTGGGTCGGCGGCGCGCGCGAGTGCAATGCGTGTTGACAGCGAGTGGCCGGCGACGTGTGCAATTGGTCTGGGGGCTGCTGAGGTCGGCGGCGAGTGCAACTCGGCTCGAGGAGACTCATTTGAGGCTTGGGCGGGCGCGAGCGAGCGAGCGAGTGAGGGGGCTGCTCGAGGGGAGTTAGTGAGTGAGTGAGTGTGGGCGAGTGCGAGTGCAATCGTCTTGGTGAAAGTCTTCTCGATGTGTGATATTTTAAAAGTTATGGACGGATCTGGACTGAGAGACAGTCCAGTGGAATATTCAATGAGCATTGACACGCTGTGCGCGCGCGCTCGCGTCGTCGTCGTCGTCGTCGTCGTCGCCGTCGCCGTGGTGTGCGCGAGAATCTGGCGTTAAAACCGCGGCGGACGAGCGCGCGCTTCCTGCGCGCGAGGTCAACGTCCAGGGGGCTTCAAATAAAAAACGCGTTCCTTTTAAA
>SNVD02000024.1:0-12860 GCA_013180625.2 Boswellia sacra | reverse complement strand
AGAGAATCCTTACCTCTCATCTCAAGGGTTTCACCCTCACCTTAGCAAAAGAGAAATTAGAAAGACATTATAAGAGAAAGAACACAAATTGCAAGAAAAATGAAATTCATTAATAATATTAAAACAAGAGAGAAACACAATACAAGATCCCAGCAAAGGCCAAGATACCCTAATGGGTCATAAGGCACCTCTATTTATAGATACATTCAGGGGCAAACTTGTAAAATTACAAAGAAATAGTTGTCAAATGTTAGGTGAACTAACTTTGATCATTAGGCTCATTAGGTGCACCACTTTGACCACCGATTTTGGCATTGAAATATTGAGCATTTGAATCACATGCCTCATGAAAGTTGTAGATATTTCTCTCAGCTTTCTAGAACATATTGATTTGCACAATTTGGATACGTATTTTGAGAGATATGGTCCAAATATTGAGGCCTGGTCAGACTGGGCCGAGACTGTAGATAGGTTCATTTCAAGCCCAATTTTGGTCCACTAAGAGCCAGAATTTGATGATACTTGTGCACTACAATCTTGTAGATAATTGAATCATCTTTCCAAAACATTAAGATTTGCACCATTCTGATCTATAAATAGAAAGTTATGCTCATTTTACCAAACCTACATCAAAACCGAAATTAAGAGAAAGTTAATTCAAAGGATGTAAAGACTACAAATATGCTTAAGTTGAGGGATTTAATGACACTATTAATGCAATATGATGAACTAAGTTCTTATTAAACATACATATTTAAGTGTTCATCATCACACCCCCCAACTAGCTTATTGCTAGTCCCTAGCAATTAAAGCGTTATTATTTAGAAGTGATTTATAGAATTTTACATCCAAGGTGGTCATTATTGCACTCTCCTTGATTTTATCCAAATAAACAAGCTTTCAACCGATTTTTTTTAAATAACTCATGTACCCTTCATTCAAGATATCAATAAACCTTCTTTTTGTGCTCAATCGACACATGATTATGGGGCTTATCAAAAAGAAGCCATATCAATTCTAATATTTGTTAAGGCTAACAACCTTATGTGAGGGGTATTCATTTATTTTATATATATATTTTTTCTTTTTTTTCTCTTTTCTCTTTTTTTTTTTGGAAAGAATGCATCTTTAACCCATGTAGCGAGTCGTAGGCTAATGACTCCCAGACCAGTTGGCCTTAGGGCATTAGGTGTTAAGACACCCCTAAGAGCTTAACGACTCGGGTTGCTGATGCTTTATTTTTGTTTAAAACTTGTGGATAGTGCAATGTCAATCCCATTAAGCTTTCTCCTTAATCCATGTAGCGAGCTTTGGGCCAATAGCTCCCAAACCAGTTGGTCTTAGGGTATTAGGTGTTGAGGCACCCCTCGGACTTAATTGCTCGAATTAAGGAGGCTACAAGACCAAACTTATCCACAATTGCTCTCTCTTTATTTTTTTCACTTCTTTTTTTTCTTTTTTTCACCCTTTTTTTTACTTTCTCCTTCCTTTTGTTGTTATCCTAAACAAAACAAAAAAACTCCAATATTGCAACATTTCGTTTCGCCACCTACAATCATGCATCAAGGTATGTGTGTGTGCTTGCTTAACAAGTACATAAGCATACAGTTTATTGAATGGTAAGGTTGTGAGAGTTCATAGATTTGAATAATTCAAAGTGGAGTGAATAAGATTCTCCTTGTTATAAAATTCAAAAATCAAAACTAAATAATATCAAATAAGTCTTCAAAAAAAATAAAATGACAAATTGGTTAGAATGGGTTTCAAGAGTTCAAACTGGTGCTCCCTACTTTGCCATTCCTGATCCAGAATGCGTCTCAAGAGGATTTAAACTCCTTACACCACACTCTGAATCTAATTACTAACTCGCCTTTTTTTTTTTTAGAAAAAAATTCAAGACACACTTATGTCTACTATCCTTCCCCCCCAACCAAATGAAACATTGTCCTCAATGTTTAAATGTAGAGAGATAAAGCATAAGAGAAATTACCTGAAGCTTCTGTTATTCAAGATAGATGACCTGAAAGACTCATAAAATAAAATGCTACAAATAAAATAAAAGACAAGAAATTTAAAATTGATGGCACACATGCATGTGTATAGGTAGTTGTGACTGTGACTCACATCTTCCTCTGGTTTTTCATCCAGAAATAGCTTAAACACCTTCTATGAGTTGGGGATATGCTTCCCGTCCAGTTTTCTTATAAACTGGCAAACAGGGTCGTTTTGAGTCAGATTCCTAAGACTATGAAGAAAATGAGAGAGAAGAAAAGAAAATGGGTGCAAGGTGAGCAACAGTTTTTAGGGAACTGAAAAACCGACTTTAAAAGTCACAGAGTACCTTGTCCGCCACTTGACTGGGAAACAAAATGCAAACACACAAATAAAATAAAAGCACATAAAATAAAATAAGAATAAACTAGAAATGATAGCAAAAATCAAGAATAAAAATGAAAATATAGCACAAATAGATAAAATTTGGTTAGTCGTGAAAAAAGGCAAAAGAGGAATCTCTTCGAAAGTAATTTACCACGGTCAAAAATATGCCATTGAGGTGGTACCTTTCTTTTTCCTTTATTTGTGAGAATGGAAGAGATTACCACTGATTGAGTTTGTTTGTCCTTGAGGCATGCATTCTTGAGTGTGGATGTTTCTTCCTACCTTTTTTCAAAGCATGGCTCCCAACTCTTAATCTCCTTCGCCTGTACAAAATCAAGCAATGAGAATTCTTTAGAAACAATGATTTCTAGTTGCACACTTGGCCCAAATGAACCTGTTAACCCGATTTCTGAAGGACTTGAAAAATTCTCATTTTGAATATAATCTTCCACATTAGCTTCCTCATTTTCATCATGCTTGAAAAATTCATTAATGCCAATATTTTGGTTAAGTTCTTTTGCATGATGACATGAGGGCATAAGTGAGGATTCGATTTTTTCCTTGTTAGGTATAGGTTTAGTAACCTCTTCCTTACCCTTTGAGATTGATTGATCATCTTTCTCATAAGGGTTGAGAATATGCTCTTTATCAACCTTACCATCATGAAAAGTACTTACCGAATCTTCATCTAGATGTTGGCCACTTGGATTACTCGCATGTGGATTGATGGAGTTT
The DNA here is from genome assembly GCA_013180625.2 of Boswellia sacra. Lineage (NCBI taxonomy): Eukaryota > Viridiplantae > Streptophyta > Magnoliopsida > Sapindales > Burseraceae > Boswellia > Boswellia sacra. Next base: position 9,746 of record SNVD02000024.1, on the reverse strand, counting down.
GGCTCTAGTTGAGATGGAAACTCACCTTTCTCATTAGTACTAAGTGCAAATGCAAGTTTTTCAAGAGCATCATTCAAGTTCGCCATAGTCTGAGCAGTTTGACTATTAAAAGCCTCTTGCTTTGCAATGAATGAATTCAATGTTTCTTCCAGATCCTCATAAGATGCATCATCATGAGATTTTTGAAAATTTTGATATAATTGAAAGGAAGGTTTGTAAGATTGTGCATGATTATCATTCCTCCAATCAAAATTCAAGTGATTTTTCCATCCAAAATTTTGTGAATAAGGATTAGGATTTGACCTTTGGAAAGTGTTTAAAACATTGGTTTGCTCACGGAGACTTTTTCTAAAGGTAGGCACCTTTGGGCAATCATCCGTTGGATGATCACTAGAATTACAAGTGTGATAGACATTTTTTTGCATAGACCACATTTCTAAATCCTCGATTCTTTTAGCTAGGGATGCAAATTTGACATGAAGATCATGATTTTCCCTAAAGTTATAAATGCCTCTACTAGATGTTCTTGGCACCTCATAGGTGCCAACATTGTTCCAATTTTGGGCATGTTTTGCCAGCAAGTCTAGGTAATCCATGGCTTCATCAGGGTCTTTACTTTCAAATTGTCCATAACACATTAATTCTACCATTTGCCTAGCTTGATGTGTAAGACCTTCATAGAAAATTAAAACTAGTCTCCATGTTTTCAAACCATGGTTAGGACAAGTGTTAAGCAATGCTTTATACCTATCCCAACATTGGTAAAAGGTCTCTCCTTGTTTTTGAGTGAAATTGATGATTTGCCCTTTGAGAGAATTTGTTCTATAGGGAGGAAAGAATTTTTTAAGAAATTGTTGTTGTATTTCATCCCATGAGCTAATAGATCCTGACCTAAGATTTTGTAGCCATGTTTTAGCTTTATCTTTTAAAGAAAAAGGAAAAAGCTTTAATCTAAAGATGTTTATGCTACAATTTAGTCATTATAGGTATTGCAAAACTCTTTAAATTCTCTCAAGTGCAAAAATGGGTTTTCAACATCTAGGCCATGAAAGTGGGGTAAGAATTGAATGAGATCTGGTTCATGGTTGAAATATTTTGCATCATGAGGGAAGACTATGCATGATCGTGCACAAGTTCTCATAAGATTCATGCAGTCCATTTATGTTCTTAGTTGGGTTTGAGCATATTTTTAAAGGAGATGAATGACTTCTAACAATTCTACCAACTAATGCAAAAAGAAAGAAAAGATAAACACATGCAAGGAAAATAAAAATAGAAATAGGGAGAGAAAAGATGAACACATGGAAGAGAAATAAAAATAGAAATAGGAAAGAAAATACTTACAATTTTGTACGCCAATTTTTACCTTCCCCGGCAACGGCGCCAAAAACTTGACACATCCAAAAAAGGATTGTCTCCCAAGTATAGAAGTGTCGAAGTAATAAAACCCGGTGAGTCCGGGGTCGATCCACGAGGAAGAGAATTTTAGCGCTACAAACTATAAGTAAGCAAATATGATATGGATGATTCAAGGAGATAACAAGATAATATCAAGAAATATAAGAAAAGAGCAATTTCTTAAACAATAAATGATAATAACACAAGAGAAATTCACGCAACAATAATGAGGGCTAAGGTTAGGGGATCCGCCCTTGATATTTCGAATAAGGATAAACAACCCATTTAGTTATATGAATTATATTTGCTTCGTTACCAATATTTATACCACTACTTGTAAATAGGTTCAAGTATCCATTGTGCCTATCACTATATGTCTACAACAAATCAAGGTTCCTAACTAGATTCATGTCAGTGAGGAAGAACCATACGATATCTAGAAAAGATCTAAGTATTTGATGTGCCAAGGATTGTCGACAATGGATCAAGACCTCCACTTTACGAGTGGTGTCAAGATTGATTAAGAAAATAAATATAAATCATATAAACAACATAAGATTATGATTATTAAGTACATATTAAGGGTTAGAGAATCATTACTCTCATATCAAGGGTTTCACCCTTTCACCTTAGCAAAAGAGAAATTAGAAAGACATTATAAGAGAAAGAACACAAATTGCAAGAAAAATGAAATTCATTAATAATATTAAAACAAGAGAGAAACACAATAAAAGATCCCAGCAAAGGCCAAGATGCCCTAATGGGTCATAAGGCACCTCTATTTATAGATACATTCAGGGGCAAACTTATCAAATTACAAAGGAATAGTTGTCAAAAGTTAGGTGAACTAACTTTGACCATTGGGCTCATTAGGTGCACCACTTTGACCACCAATTTTGACATTGAAATATTGAGAATTTGAATCACATATCTTCATGAAAGTTGTAGATATTTCTCTCAGATTTCTAGAACATATTGATTTGCACAATTTGGATACGTATTTTGAGAGATATGGTCCAAATACTGAGGCCTGGTCAGAGTGGGCTGAGACTGTAGATAAGTTCACTTCAAGCCCAATTTTGGTCCACTAAGAGCCCGAATTTGATGATACTTGTGACATACAATCTTGTAGATAATTGAATCAGCTTTCCAAAACATTAAGATTTGTACCATTCTTATCAATAAATAGAAAGTTATGTCCATTTTACCGAAATTAAGAGAAAGTTAATTCAAAGGATGTAAAGACTACAGATATGCTTAAGTTGAAGGATTTAATGACGCTATTAATGCAATATGATGAACTAAGCTCTTATTAAACAAACATATTTAAGTGTTCATCATCAACCTTGATTCCTTGATTTGCTTTTCTACCTCAAGAATATCATCATCTAAATTCTTTGAAGAAATCACATTAGTTTCATCAAATTCAACATGCATAGAATCTTCAATAGTAAGAGTCTTTTTGTGAAAAACTCTATATGTTTTTCTATGGTTGGAGTAGCCAACAAAAATTTCAACATCGCTTTTTGCATCAAATTTTTCAAGGTTATCCTTGGTGTTTAAAATAAAACATTTACATCCAAAAACTTTGAAAAATCCAATGTTGGTTTTCTTCCTTTCCAAAGTTCATAAGGAGTTTTCTTTATTAATGCTCTAATATGGACTCTATTGATTATAAAGCATGCGGTATTAACGGCTTCGGCCCAAAAATATTTTGGCAAATTATTTTCAAGTAACATGGTCCTAGCCATTTCTTGGATAGTCCTATTTTTCTTTCAACAACACCATTTTGTTATGGAGTTCTAGGTGAGGAAAAATTATGCTCAAAACCATTTTCATCACAAAGATTTTCAAATGCAACATTGTCTACTTCACCACCATGATCACTCCTAATGGACACGATAGAATACCCTTTTTGATTTTGGACTCTTTTTACAAAATTTGAAAAAGCTTGTATGGCCTCATTTTTAGTTTTCAAGAATAATACCTAAGTGAATCTTAAATAATCATCCACAATAACAAAAACATAATACTTTCCATCAAGGCTTTGAGTTCTTGATCGTCAAAAAAAAAAAATCAAATGAAGTAATCTCAAATGTTTATTTGTTGAAATAAATTTCTTTTGTTTAAAAAAAATTCTCACTTGTTTTCCAAATTGATAAGCATCACAAATCTTATCCTTTTCAAATTTTATTTTTGGAAGACCATCAACTAAATCATTTTTAGAAATTTTTTAAATTGTGTCCATGCTAGCATGACCTAGCCTTCTATGCCATAACCAAGCATCGTGATTAACAATGAAACACTTTTCTACATGATCATCAATATCAATTGTATAAATATTACCACATCTATTACCAAAAAATAATATCTTATTGTTACTAACATTCTCAATGACACATCTATTAGGCTCAAAAGCAACAAAATATCCCTTATCACACAATTGACTAATGCTAATCAAATCATGTTTCAAACCATTAACAAGCCAAACATTTTCAATAATAAGTGAATAAGGGTTACCAATATCACCATGTCCGATTACCCTTCCTTTGGCATTATCACCGAAGGTCACATATCCTCCTTTCTTCATGATTAATTTTGAGAACTTGGAGGCATCTCCGGTCATATGCTTTGAGCATCCACTATCTATGTAACACTTGTGTTTGCCACTCCTTTGTTTCTATAATCAACATTCAAAGAGAGACTTTTTGATACCCAAATGTTCTTGGGTCCTTGGGGGTTAGTTATAGTACTTTTTGGAACCCATATTTGTTTCAAATTAGGATTTCTCTTAATATAACAAAAATGCACTTTGTGTCCTTTTCTTCCACAATAAGTACATGAATGATTAGGATTATTCCTAGAAGATGTATGAGCAAAATAATTTTTAAAATACTTTTGATTTTTATGAGTTTTATATCCTAAACCTCTTTTATCAAAAACACACCTTTGGTTTTGTAACATAGAATTCAAATTTTTTGTGCTTTTTGTAAAACTATCAACAATGTTTCTTAAGTCATTATTTTCCTTTTTCAAAATAACATTTTTTTTTCTCTAATTTATCAAAATCCTTTTGTTTTAAAATCTCATTTTCAGTTTTTAAAAAATGTATTTGACTTTCCAAACTTTCAAAATCTTTTTGTTTTAAGATTTCATTTTCATTTTCTAAAGCTTCATTTATTTCCACCAACTCTTCTAATCGAGATAACATGATTTTTGACTTCTTTTTGAAAGCATTGATTGTTGAATTTTGCTTATCAACTTGCAAATGTAAATTTTTGAATGCTTCAAGTAATTCATCATATGAAAACTTAGGATCATGGTTTAGAATACTTATCTCATTTTCTCTTAAAGCCATGAAGCACATGTTTGCCACTTTGCAATCTTCTTCTTCATTCTCCTTCAAGGTGATTTCATGAGTCATAAGAGAACCCATAAGTTCTTCTAATGGTAGTTTGGTGAGGTCCTTTGCTTCTTGAAATGCCGTCACCTTTGGCTCCCAAGATTTTGGTAGACACCTAAGAATCTTTCTCACCATTTCAACATTAGAAGAAGATTTACCAAGAGATTTCAAACTATTAATAATATCCGTAAATCTAGTAAACATTTCAGAAATTGATTCATCCGATTTCATCTTAAAAAGCTTATAACTATGAACTAGCATACTAATTTTAGATTCTTTAACTTGACTAGTTCCTTCATGAGTTACTTCAAGTGTGTGTCATATTTCTTGTGTCGTAGAACAAGTAGATATTCTATTAAACTCATTTCTATCTAGAGCACAATATAACACATTCATAGCTTTAGCATTCAAACTCAATTTCTTTTTATCATCTTCACTAAACCCTTTAGGTTCTTTAAGCATGCATTCCCCGTTTTCAATTTTGGTAGGAACAAAAGGTCCTTTGAAAACAATAGACCACAAATCATAATCAAAAGATTTCAAGAAAATACTCATTCTAGTTTTCCAATAAGAGTAATCACTTCCATTAAAAAATGGAGGTCTAGAGATAGAAAGTCTCTCAACATATGAAGTTGAATTAAAAGTTACCATACCTCAAAAATCAATTAAGATTTAAAAAAATTAAGCAACCTTGCTCTGATACCACTTGTTGACCCAGGTATGGCAACCCAAGAGGGGGGGTGAATTGGGTTTTTATTTATAAAAACAGATTTAGAAAACTTGAAATTTGAATTTCTTCAAAGAATAATAAATCTGTTGCATTAAATCATCTTTCCAATGCCATAAGAATCAAGTCATTTGGATATCTCTAACTCAAGATATGGACAAAAAATCATTCGGTACTCAAATGAGTTAATTTTTCTTCTCGGTGTCAGTCCACCGAATTGCATGTCAATTATGTCGGTATTTCATTTGAAATTTGAATTTCTTCAAAACATATGAAATGTGATTCATTAAGTCCTTTTTCCAATGCCATAAGAATCAAGTCATTTTGATTTTTCTAGCTCAAGATATGTCCAAAAGAGTATTCAGTGCTCATGTCAGCTGCTTCCATTTGTCTTTCAACTTGCATGATGATTTGGACAAACTTACACTTGAAATTTGAATTTCTTTAAAACATATGAAATATTATAAATTGAGTATGCTTTCTAAAGGCTCAATAATCACATCATTTGGACATCTATAGAGATATATATGACCAATTACTCATGTGTCACATTCCTTGAATCAAACCTTGTTCTTAAACTTTGGTGCCTTTAACATGTAGTCTTCTCCTTAGCTTCAACACTTCATTTTAATAAGCCTCTTCTTGATTTTACAATTATTTTAATAGTCTTCACTACAAGAAATTTTTTAATATTTGACACATTAACTTTAATATATTTGAGGGTTTTATGAAAAAGGGTCAAAAATGATGATATTATAAAAAGTCAACCCGTATTTTTTATTTATTTGACGCTACTGACATTTATTTTATTTACATAAATACCACTCTATATATATTCCCCATTTCCCTCCACCTTTCTAGCTTCCCTCTTCTGATTTTTCCCTAGCCGCTTTCTTTTGCTCTTTCACTCTTAGTTTTCATTGATCGATGCTTTTCCCTCCAATCACTCATCACTCTTCGTTCATCGTTCTCAATACACAAAGACAACTCAATAAAATCAGCTATTTTGTTACTTTTTATTTTTTGAATTTTAATTCGAGTGAGGTAGAGAATCCGATATGCAACAAGGAGATTACAGCACCTCTTACTATCACCAATTCCCTCACCTTCAAAACCCTAACCCTAATCCTAATCCCGTTACCAATCCCAATCCGACACCGGATCTTCAATCAAGTTCTTATGCATCAGCACCTCCGTTTGCCACCAGTTACGCTCCCTCAGATTACTCTGTTTATTCCCAAAATTACCCTCCCTATTCTCAAAATCACTATCCTCTCCCTCCCACAGCTCCCTCCTACGCAACAACTCCACCGACAGCAGCTACACCACCTGCTGCTCCACCGAGCCCTAATTTACTCTCTTCCTGTAATCTAATTCCTCTGTAACAACCAGCTCAGTTCCCTCCTTACGATTCCTATGTTCCCTACCAACCGTCGTCGGCCACGCAACAACAACTACAACTACAACTACAACCGCCGTATTACCCGCCATTCGATCAGCATCAGACGGCCCCCAGTTATGCCTCGCCCAATCCTAGTCCCAATTCATCTTACTCGTCAATGCATTCTGCGCCGTTCAGCCAAGTGGGATCATCTGTCCCACTAGTGTATGACAGCCCGTATGAGAATTCAAATTCGATGAAATTTGATAATAGCGGTGCCTACTTCGACGATAAATACAGAGCTTTTAGCCGAAGCCTCACGTCTCTCTCAAGTTCATATTTTGTTATTACCTTGTAAGTTTTTTAAATATTTTATGTTTCTCTCAACTCCTCTCGTCTCTTTATTTGGTTCATCTATGTGTTTTTGGAAATGGGTTTTGGATGATTCTGCATTTGATTATGTATTTATATGTGTAAATACAAATGGGTTTTGGATGGTTTTCCATTTGGGTTTGGTTTTGGTGGAATCAAATCTGGGCTTTGAGTAAATGAAGTGTTTGTTTAGATTTCGGTACATTTCTTGTCTTTGAGTTGTTTTTTTTTTTCTTTTGTGGGTTTTGAGTTGCTTTAAAAGAACTCGAGAGACTTTCTACATCTGCACCTTATCTTAACAGCAATGAGAAAAAATCCCAAGACCAGTTGATCTTTGATGAGCCCAAAGATTCCCCCAAGAAGCTTATTTTGGTCAGTGTTTCGCTCGTTTCAAGGTTCGTATAAATATTTTTTAGCTTCTTGTTTGATGGCTTTGTGATTCATATATTTCTGTAACCATTGACAGTTTTGTTATTTGGACCCTGATATGGTTGGCGAGCCATTGAATTTTCATGATGTTTTTCTACATAGTCAAGCTCTTGAAGGCATAACATTATCCGTCGTGAGTTTAAAGAGTAGCAATGCCTTCAGTTTCTATACTGCAGAGTTAGTGATAGTGAATACGTGTACAGAGTAATTTAGAGTTCATCAAGTAGAACTGAAATTTGCTAACAATGAACATATAAGGCCCAGTGAGAGTCAATAAACCCCATTTAAAGCTGAACACAAAATTTCTTCTAAGTTTCAAGGCTACTAAATACATTTCTTACTTTATTGTCTTTTATTTTATTGTCTTTTATTGTCTTTTATTTTATTTTTAGCATTTTATTTTATGAGTCTTTCAGGTCATCTCTCTTGAATAACAGAAGCTTCAGGTAATGTCTCCTATACTTTATCTCTCTACATTTAAACATTGAGGACAATGTTTCATTTGGTTTGGGGGGGAAGGATAGTAGACATAAATGTGTCTTGAAATTTTATTTTTTCTTGCAAAAAAAAAAAAAAAAGAAGCGAGTTAGTAATTAGATTCAGAGTGCGGTGTAAGGAGTTCAAATCCTCTTGAGACGCATTCTGGGTCAGGAATGGCAGAGTATGGAGGCCAGTTTGAACTCTTGAAACCCATTCTAACCATTTGTCATTTTATTTTGATCTTGTGAACTCATTTTAGCTAACTTGATATTATTTAGTCTTGATTTTTGAATTTTATAACAAGGAGTCTTATTCATTTCACTTTGAATTATTCAAATCTATGAACTCTCACAACCTTATCATTTAAAAAAAAAAAATTTGTGTGCTTATGTACTCATTAAGCAAGTATTCATGAACCTTTCTTCACACACACACACATACCTTGATGCATGATTGTGGGTGGCAAAATGAAATGTTGTAATATTTGAGTTCTTTTGTTTTGTTTAGGATAACAACACAAAGGAAGGGGAAAGTTAAAAAAAAAAGTGAAAAAAAAAAAAGAAAAAAAAGAAATAAAGGAAGAGAAAACAATTGTGGATAAGTTTGGTCTCGTAGCCTCCTTAATTCGGCAATTAAGCCCGAGGGGTGCCTCAACACCTAATACCCTAGAAACGAACTGGTTTGGGACTATTGGCCCAAAGCTCGCTACATGGATTAAGGAGAAGCTTAATGGGATTTGACATTGCACTATCCACAAGCTTCTAAGCAAAAATAAAGCATCGGCAACCCAAGTCGTTAAGCTCGAAAGGGTGTCTTAACACTTAATGCCCTAAGGCCAACTGGTCTGGGAGTCATTAGCCTAAGGCTCGCTACATGGGTTAAAGATGCATTTCTTCAAAAAAAAAAGAGAAAAAAAAATATATAACAATGAATGAATATCCCCTACCTAATGTTGTTAGCCTTAACGAATATTGGAACCGATATGGCTTCTTTCCAATAAGCCCTATAGTCATGCGTCAGCTGAACACAAAAAGAAGGTTTGTTGATATCTTGATTAAAGGGTACATGAGTCATAAAAAAATAATAAAAAAATAAAAATCTATTAAGAGTTTGTTTATTTGGATAAAATCAAAGAAAGTGTAATAATTGACCACCTTGGATGTAAAATTCTATAAATCACTTCTAAATAATAACGCTTTAATTGCTAGGGACTAGCAATAAGCTAGTTGGGGGTGTGATGAACACTTAAATATGCATGTTTAATAAGAGTTTAGTTCATCATATTGCATTAATAGTGTCATTAAATTCCTCAACTTAAGCATATTTGTAGCATTTGCATCTTTTGAATTAATTTCTCTTAATTTTGGTTTTGTTACAGGTTCGGTAAAATGGGCATAACTCTCTATTTATAGATCAGAATGGTGCAATTCTTAATGTTTTGGAACGCTGATTTAATTGTCTACAAGATGCATTTCACAGGAATCATCAAATTCGGGCTCTTAGTGGACCAAAATTGGGCTTGAAATGAACCCATCTACAGTCTCGGCCCAGTCTGA